>PTEX01000278.1:583252-641691 GCA_003342815.1 Eudromia elegans | reverse complement strand
CCCTTCCCTTCCCTTCCCTTCCCTTCCCTTCCCTTCCCTTCCCCTCTAATTCCAGGAGATTTTGGACTAACCCAACTTTCAGAAACAAATGAATTGATTCCAGGAAGATGACTCCATATGTCATGGAGTATGTTTTGTATTGTACAGAAGCAAAGGAATTACTGTATGCCACAGCCGGGTGTCCCATAGGAAACTTCCTGCAGGCTCCATTTATCTTTGCTTGTCAGAAAACAAAGGCAGCAGAGTGGACTGACAGATGTTCACTGCATACCTTTTGTTTCACCCAAGATTTGCCACTCATACTAAAAACTCTCGTACGCTTAGGCAAGTGTGGAGGGTAGGGAGAGGGGAGGCAGCTAAAAAGAAATCCTATCTAACAGATCCGGGCACAAGGCAGCTTTTAGGTGGGTTGGTGCAAGCTTAAGGTGCTTCGCAAAAGCCCCTTATTGCAAATAGTGCAAATGATGTTAATGAGACTCATTTTCATTTTGTGTTTCACTTTCTCTCTTCTGCTCTTTTGTCTTATGCATATTATTGGAAACAATAAAGAAACATCCTTCTCTAGAGCTTAGTAGCGAAAGGAAATTCATTTCAAAAAACCAAAATCCAGGAAAAGAAAGAGAAGGAAACTGCAAAGAAAGGGGACAGAGGAAGAGCTGCCCTTCTTTAGAAGGGTAGTAAGGGCCTAGCAACTACCCTCCTAAATGTACCAGCACACATTCACAAACACACAGAAATATCTGATCTTTAACGTAACTTCTCCTATCTCACAGATTTAAACAAAATGTCATTGCTGTCTATCCCTTGAGGGGATGTTAGCAGTGCCAGGAGACAGCACCAGAAAGGCAAAGAGGAAGGAAAAAAAAAAAGGCTTCGTGTACAATGAAAATGATATATCCTCCCACAGAGAAATAAAGAATCTTCTTGTGATTTACTGCTATGTTTCACAACCAGAAAAGTGAGCTCTGGGGACACAACTCACAAGAGATTCTGATTTCCAAATCTCCTTTACTCAAACGCTACCTGCTGCATCCATTGCAAACATTCAGGGTTGGTGGACAAGGACAAGCATTTTATCCCAGTAAAAAGACAAAAAGGAGTATAAAGCAGAAAACATTTAGAAACAAGTTTAGAGCATCTCACTCAGGTACAATTTCACCAAAAGGCAAAAATAATACCTAATGACTGCTCCTACTTAAGAAGGTTGAGTAAGCAAGGCCAGTATGCTACTCCATGTCCAACCTACTTGCTACCTATTCTACTTGCCAACCACTCCAACGTCTACACAGTGTCCTCTTGTCGTTACTTGACTGGTTAGTGTGCACAGAGGGAGCATCTGCGACACAGGACTCGTCCCTTCCAAAATTTCTGATCTCAAGAAGATGTGCATGACCATCCTGCATCTCTGCATTCCCAGTATTTAGGCAGTTATACTGGATTGACTCATAATCAATTCTAATTAAAACACCATGAGTAAAATTAATGACTCTCTCAGATATCGCTGAGAGGCTATCTCTGAAAGTCAGTGTAATCGTTCTGATTTGTTTGGGATGTATTATAATTCCATTTGGCATGGTAATGTTCTCCTTGCCCACTCAACCTTTAACCCATTCCCAATTTTGATAAAGTGCCCATTTTATTATAAAACTATTATTATGCAATACTGCCAGGGCAAAGTTATAACAACAAAATATAAAAAGGTTCATTTTTATGGAAAATACACATTGCCTCCAAAAATCACATTAAAAAGTGGCAGTTCTTTTCCAGTAAATGCTCTAACAATTTTCACAGAAAAGGTCTGTACAGTGTCTACCTTACTGGGAACAACAACAAAAAAATCTATCCCACTTCAGAAGCAGTATTCATTTTATTGTAATTAACTTCTTGTTTAAATTCCCCAACAGATACTTGCAGAAAATGTGGTACTATACTGCTGAAATACAGCCTCTAAACCTACCATTGGCTATACTGTCACCAAGAGACTACAATATAAAGAAAAGATACTTTTTTTGAAATGCCACGGGGAAAAGCTTGGAGCCTGAACCTTATGCATACTGTAGCATCTCTTTCAATGACGCAGTAGGAAAAGTGAAAATGGAAGAGCAAATGCATTCAGAGACTTCTGGAAATACTATATAGACCTTCCTATTATAAACTCAACAGACTGAGCTTTTTAAGGGTTTTGCATGTGAATAATTAATAAATTCAACAGTTGAATGAGAAGAATATAACACTACTATCTTTAAAGTATGATGTATGTGTTTGGATTTAAATTTAAAAGGGTTTAATAGTCGTAGTACCTTTAACTAATGTACTCATAACTTAATCAAATAAAATCACTGCATTTCTTTTCACAGTGGTTATTTATGACCACCAAAGGATGGATAATTCTTTTGCTAGCCATCCATCACTTTGCAAAATGCAAATGTTCCTTCCCTTGAATTCCAGAAGTGGTTGTGCTTTTCCTAACCAATCACCCATATTTGAAGAAAAACAGATTTGACACACTATCTGAATCAGACACATAGAATCAAAAGAATCATTAAATAGAAACATTTCTTCTGAGGACAACTATGAAGTGGTGCAAAAGTTCCCAATTCCTTTCAGCACTACATCCTCCTTCTGCAAACAATCTCTAACAGCCATAAATTGGAAAGCTTATATAGGAAAACAAAGAGGAACAGATACACATTCAAGAATAAAAAAAAAAAAAAAATCAAAAGAATCAAAGAGAATCAAAAGAATAAAAGAATCAAAATATTTTTGTCTCAGGCAGTTTGTGTACCAAAAATCAGGTTTCTAACATGCACCCAAATGATTTATGTTTTAGTGATTTCCAACTTATATGCATACATATAATATATATAGTGTGTTTATACATTTATACAGACATCTAACATGCACAAATATATACATTTTTATATATATATAAAATGTATATTGAATATACAAATCATATAGAGAGATCAAAATTCATATTAGTAGCATATTAGAATAATTATTAAATATTACATTTTGGATTAAATAGTACCTTAGCTCCAAATTAGAAATAAAGTTTTCTCAGATTCAGTTAGGGAGAGTTAATGTGCAGAAGTACAGCACTGTAAATGCAAACCGCTTATTTGGAAATAAAATAGGATGTGAAACTTACAATGGGGCTAATTTTTGACACACATGTAGAAGAGCTTCAGAGGAGAGAAAAAAAAAAGAGTAAGGAAACACACAAATCTGATGGAAAGGGACCATATTTTGGTAAGCAGATATGGAAGGAACACCTCAGAGTATTCATGACTGACTTTCCTATCCCCTTAGAGCAGTGTCTACATGAACAATTCTATAAAAGGATGGTGAGATTACAAGGTTCAAGTCAACAAATAAAACAAATTTCGGAATCTAACCAAAACAACACTAAATAAACATGCATTTTGACTGAGAAAGCAAAGAAAAAACACCTTGAGAATCTCAATAATCCATTTTGAACAAGCCAATGAAACAGCAGTAAAAGAAATTTCAGAAGAAACCAAATAATCTTTCTCCAAAAAATGTAGAAAGTCTGGATTTGAAGAGCTATGGAGCTTAACACTAATTGTATGATGTGCAACACTTCTTTTTGTTTTCTCTTATGCATGTTAATAACTTCTTTTAATAAAAAGACTCAGTTTGTTCTGACATACCAAAAGCAGTACACTTTGATGAGAAAATAATTTTCAGTCCCCAGCATATGGTAACTGTCTATTTTAGAACTCTTTTTGAAGGCAATCTGCTGAAGAAGAGCTGAATTCAGTAAAGATACTGGAGAAGATGAATATTGAAGCAATAGGGAAGTTTACCTTTTGTGACAGATTGACTTTAATCTAGTAATATTTGTGTTAGACTGCGTTATCATCATTGCCACAAGGATACAGGTTTCCTAGAAGTGTGTGGCTTCACTATCTGGAGGATTAGAATCTATTCTTAATTAACTATATATTAGTTTTGTAACGTTATTTAAACATTAATTTCCATATGTATTTTTTAATGATTCCACTGATAGGAGATAATGAAATGAGAATAACCTTGAAAGATTTTTTTTCACTTTCTATTTGGGGCACTTCTAATCATAAAACAGTAAAGTTCCTGTCCCTTCAGTAATACTTATGGTTATTTATACTTCTGCAGTTACATTTTGATTAGCTTTGCAGCTTGAAGGTTTGAAATAATCAGTTTGCAACATTGATGAATTCTATTCAAAAATCACCTCAGAATTTGCAGGTCTTTGTCCTGGTGCTTTTGGACAATTCAAAGGTATAGTTTAAAAATCTTTCCGACCTCAGAATTTGACCTCATTGAAAATCTTGCCTGAACAATCATATGGTTTATAAACCACAGATATCAAGACAATGAAGAAATAAACAAATAACTCTATACTTCAGCTTAAAAAGTTTAAAAATAAAAAAGTGTCTCAGAAATATTTTCTGGTATGCTAAATAGGTTTTTAAAATAAAAAAAATACAAAAAAAATCAGGATTTTTGTGGCCTTTCATAAAAGTTAACATAGCAGAGCAAGAACAATCAATGCTCAAGGCATAATTTGCAAGAATCCTTTCTGGTAGACGGACTACCAGTGCCCTGCAATACTGAGAAAACTAAAGCTTTAATTCATGGAAGCTCTCAATAACTAACAACCACAACAGCTCTTAAAACATCAGTATAAGGCCATAAAAGTAATAAATATTTTTTTGTCTTTATGATTCCAAACTTGAAAAGAGAAGCTTATCTCTCTTTGTAGTGCCATTCTGGCAAACTACTAATATCAGAATGGTATTTCCTTTTTAGGAAGATTGGGGAAATCATTCCAAGTTATATGCTTATTGTACAACATTTCTGAGGTTTTTTGTTTGTTTGCTTGTTTTTTCTAAGATTGACAAGGTGAAAAAAGATTTTGACAAGCAGCACAGAAGCATTTTGAAGCTCCATGTATTAAGACCTGTGTGCATCAAATAAATTACATCCTGAACTCTATTTCATCTGTTGCATAGATTAAAAGAGAAATTCACTGCGAACAGGTATTTGTTCTGATATTTTTACCTCCAAAGAAATACTTCTCTCCGGTCTTAACTTGCAGAGGGCTGTTTGTTCGAACAGCTGAAGCTTCATCTCCATCAATGGTGAGGACCGCAAAATTTTCCTTGGCTAGGAATCGGACTTCATGCCACTGCCCATCATTGAGGCCAGAGCCTATGCAGAAGAGAAAATATTGGAAGATTTTATTTAGTCTAATATTTATTACCTTTAAGTGTTTATTGCATCTCTCCCAGCTCATTAGGTAAGGCATAATGAAATCTAATGAACGTGCAGAAATGACAATTCCAATGTAATAACAAGGCATTATTATTAAGGTAATTACTACATAAAAGTTAACATTATCATCCTTAATAGAAGCCGCGGAACTACCAAACTGGCCAGTAGTCAGGTATAATTATTTCTGAAAACGCATCTTATCATTCACCTTACCCATCAAAAGGCCATATTGTACATTTAACTAATAAGGAACGTCCCTTAATTGTTTCTACAACCAGGTTCAAAAGGAAAAGATACTGATTCATCTATTTAATTATAATGAGTAACAAGCCTAAAGGGCATATTGTGCTTGTGATTGCTGCTTCTGTCAAAAGGTGATGCTTCCAAAAGAAGGGAAAGGAAAAAGCGAGGGCGGACAAGCTTACATGGAAGCTTAATTCGAAGCTAATCCCGCTGTTGGCATATGAGGCTAGTCATGGCCGATGAAGACATTATTGCAGAGCCACTGCAAAACCAGCAAATGCCTGCCAAAAACCCGAAGCTTAGGGAAGCACTCTCCTCCCTACACTGGCAGCAATCGAGTATCTGGATCTGCTCATTCGCTCAGATCTTTTTCAAGGAAAAAGAACTAACTTCAAGTCTCCAGCAGCGGCTGGCAGGAAGCCAAGGTGCCTAGCGTGTCAGGCTGGCGTTTAAGACCAGCAAAGAGAACTGATTTGTTCTTAACTTATGATCATGACTGCACAGGTAGGTTACTTTGGATCAGCAAACAAGCAGCAAACTCTCCAGTAAAACCTAATTCCACCTTATAGCAGCTCTCACAAGTAACATTTGTCTCCATCTGCATTTCTGCGGCAAGTCATATTAGCAAAAGGCAATTTGCCAAAATAAAGTGCGATCCTGTGCAATAAGCAGCTTCTAAAAAAAAGGGGATCTTGCCTATATCCAAAGCGAAATGGAAGATAAAATTTCAAAAAATTCAAAGCAATATTATCTTCTATGATCGATAAACAATATTCATAGCAATCAGTAGCACAAGATATACCTAGGTATTTAATGAACACTTTTTTCTCACTGCTTCCACATCTTTGCCTAAACAAGATCAAGTCCTGACAAAACACAGAATTTGGAATATTCTTTTGTGTGAAAGAGAGTGTAACAGTAAGAATTGTTTCTGCCAAAATGTGCTAAATATAATAAAAGAAAGATCTAATATTTAAAAAATTAGGGAAGTTTTCATTCTGTTTGTGAACTTGTTTTTCACTTTCACTAAATGTAACAAACAAACAAGAAACAGAAAAACAAAATATTTTAATCCAGATAAGATTAGTTATTTTATAGCTAAAATAACTCACGAAGAAAAAGGAGGAAGAATCTTTTTTAATAGTGTTCCAAACCAAAATTGTTGTAGTAAGCGTTACTACAACTAAAGTTCATCGGAAGATAATTAAAAACAATTTCAAGCTTGAGATGACCTATCATTAAAAAAATCTATTTCAGTTTGCATCAAGGCATTCATTACTGCCATGAACCGAATAACAATAATTAGAGACTTCTGGACAAAATTAAAACTCTGTGATTAAAGCAAAAGGCATGAAAAGGGCAGCACAGGCTGCTCATCACTGAGTCCACAGAGGGGAATGTCTGTATCATTTTCTGGAAAGGAAGAATATTCAGTGAAGGAACAACAGAGTATTGGGCAAGAAAAGCATTAGTGGATCTTGTGCCACTGATAAACACTCCATTTTTGCACCTTGGCAAACTGCAACCAGAAAGATTAGGTGAACTCTCTCATGGCTTCTTCTAGATATGTCTGCATCCCCCAAGCACCTGAAATTACACTGCTTTCTGCTTGATTTTGGTGAAATGGGCAGTATTATCTCATGTATTCCCACGGCAAATTTCTCTCCTTTAAAACTTCCACATTAGAACCCTTTCAGGTCACGGCTGTGTGGTCTTTGACACGTTGTTTTTAATTGAAATCATTACCTAACAGAGAAAACTTGCTGGCCAAAATCTTCCCTATATTTGATCTATTGTCTTTTAAACATATTTAGACATAAACATGATACACAAGTAATAAAAATACAGATGAATATGCCTTTAAATTAGGAGCACACTGTATTTCTCACAATAAGCCCAAGTTTACCATCATCATTTTTTGTTGTACATCTTTTGTATTCCTTCCTAAAGCAACGAATCGATGGTAAGAGGAATAAGTGCTTTAAGTGGAAAATCTCAGAGGATGCAAAACACTTTAGCTTGCCTTTTTTTACTACATACTTTGGCCTGTTTTGTAAACACCAGATTACAGGTCTTACAGGATCTATGTTCTTTTTACATGACATATTTTAATTATAACTTAAATGGAGACTGGAAACATGCATTCAGATAAAAAGCCATAGAACTGGCTCCTTCTCATACGAGGTAACTACTGCTGCATGCTTCATTCCCCGACTATGCTTTAGCAGTTTCTTATTTAAGCAACAGTGAGTTATTAAAAAAAAAGGAGGACACTTAATTCAGTTTTCTTTTTCCCTGAGTGAATAACGTAAAACTAATATTGTGGAAAAAAGAGCCATCATTTCCATCATAACCAATTTGTGAGCTGGAATTCTTCCATACTTTTCTTTCTATCTGAAACTACTTGTCCAACTTGATGCGGATTTGTGCGTTAACTTTGAAAGTCTCAAAACGTTTCTTTACAGCACATAAGCTGGCATTGCTAGCTGTTGCAATAACAAGTAAAAGACGTGCAATATGGCAGTATGAGGAAAGCAAAGTTACACCTAGCTAATTTCCTTGGTAGGGTTTCTGAGCACGGAGCAAGAGGAGAGAGCCCAGTTTGCCAGTACCACTCTGAAGACGCAAGCAGTGCAATGAATGAAGGAAAGACCCAGACATAGGGAAGGAAGTGGTGGAACTGATGCTGGCCACCCTGGACAGAAATCAGAGCAGGAGGAGAGCTGCAGGTTACCAGCAAAGCCGAATTTCATGCCCTCTCTTCATATGCAAGCACCTAGCAAAATACATTAAGGAAGGGGATACATTGCTGTCCAGAAGTTGATTGCTAGGGGCATGATTGGAAAAATTCTGGTATTTTGCCAGTGCTAAAAATATTAGACCCTGCAAACCTGCATCATTCCTGCCATTTCTTGAATCACCACACTCTTCCTTTTTTGTGGAGCCTTCACTCTACTGATTACAGAACATTCACCAGCCAAGGCCATCTGCTTCCTAGCTAGATGCATTAAGCACCCAAATGAATCTCTGTAGGATCTCTGTGGTATTCTCAACTGCTATGACTCTAGTTGCCATAAATACCCACTTGTAATTTTACACTTACAATATCGTTGCTGATCTGTTTTTCCAGGGGTTCTGTAGCTCTTTTGCTATGATGCTAATGTGGGCAGTTCATTTGCACCCAGTGAGTCCTTGCCTCAGTGTTTATGGAATGGTGCTCTCCAGTTGTGTAGCTGAGAGCATCTTCTCTGCTACAGTTTTTAATCTGCTTTTTATTTGCATATTTTCTAGGGGAAAGAGAGTCAACACTCCAAATTGGATGTGATATTGCTCTGTTTCTACCAACTTAACAACGCTACTGCATGGCCTATGGTAGTGGAATATTTTATTACATACCTCATGAATATTGAGAAATGACTTCTGCTTGGACTTTATAAAGTTTAACCAAGATTATCCTGTAAAACCAACTTGAACAGTAAGGACAGAATTTAATACTTCTTATTAGAAGAGTTTTCAGTTTGAAACTTTAGAGTGCAGAACCTCCCAAATTCATAGATACTTTCTCATTGCAGTTTAATCTCTTTTTACCTGAGATGAGATGTATATTTCTTTGCCTTCTTCTTTCATTACCGTCTCTTTCTGGCATCCAACTTGAAGTGAGACTATATTGCTACCACCACAAATTCTTTGCTGACTTTCAGAAAAGCTGGTTTCATATGCAAATTACATATGCTAATGAAATGCATTTCCCTATCTCGGATTTCTTTTTTTAAATTGCATTATTTTTAAAGTAGTACTCTTGAGGTAGACACTTTGATTGAACAAGAAGAAACAGATGTTTTTCTTATTACGGACGTAGAGGAAGGCCTGGATTAATGAATACCAAAGAAGTACAAGAGCTTACTACATAATGGGCAGCTTAGATAACATCTGGCAGAGTTACGCCACGACGAAAACTACAGTAGCAAAAATCTCAAGTTCATCTACAACTGATCTTCAAAGATCAAATCTGACTGTACAACATACTGACCCATTCAGTGGCTATTAATGAGACCTAGACTATAAAAGCTCCTCATATAAATGGACCAAACTCTTCTGAAGTCAACAGCATAGCACCTGCTACTCAGGACAAGGAGAGTCATGACAAGAAGAGGGAGCAGATACGTAATGAAGCCTCAGAGGTGCTGGAAACAAGGAGGCTTTCACAGGTGTGCAGTAAGGACAGTGCGAACTCCCTGCAAGCCAGAAGGCCAGTGCAAGTAGCTGCTCTGAGGGCAAGACCTATCCTGTACAAGACATAACAGAGAGTGAGGGAGTTGTGCTCAACTGCTTTCACTTTAACTTACCTCATAAGATCTAAGAACTTTCTATTTAAAAAGTGACCTTGTTCTAGTTTCAACCTTTGTGAATCAAATTCCTTTTGTTGTTTTTGATAAGCTCGATTTTAGGAAAAGTACTCTGCTGTGCAAGCTCTGCTTTTAAAGACCCGGCTTACTCATACCTCAAGCTTATGTATGTGGAGTTAGGGAATTTCACTGTATTTAGCATGGAATTAAAATGAGTGAAAATGAGTGCTGAATAGAGTAGTTGTTTTTTATTTCAGTATCATTTTCATAGAATACAAACAGGACATAAGACACCATGTAAAGATGGGCCAAAAGCATAGGTAAACACATGGAAAAAGATAGCTAAGCAACTACAATCGTGTATTCTTGTAAGAGATGTGGAAAAACAGGATTTAACCGATAGAAAATTTTAGAAAACTAAGGAGACAAGCCAAAAAAAGAGGATTTCTTTGACTTCGCTGGAGTTTTGTTTACTGCTCCTGAGGGTCCTCTGAGGAAGTAAAGTCCCTTCACACAGACAGAGTTGGGTGGTTTCGCTGCTTTACTGTGGAAGAGGGAGAGATGATATAGGGTATAAACTAACTGTATCATCTCAAGAATTCTGTTCTAGAATTGATGGCTAAGAAAAATCTTTTTTATTTCTAATTATACTCATATTCTCAGCAATCCAAAGACCAGTAAGCTAAAATAGTGGCAAACCAGGCAGTCTTTGAAGAGATTTTAATGACAGCAAACCCTGTCCACCAACAAAAATCAAACAGTTATGACAAATATCGTCTTCAGATTTAAGCTTGGGATTCTTTTTTACGGTCAATGGTTACAGTCATGCCCATATTTTACCCATGGCTGCAATTTTATTTATATTGAGACTTTCACCATAAGTGAACGTCAGAAGCAAAAGGTGAACATTTACATTTAAATAAATCTCTACTCTTTGTATATATATGATATATAAATAGGTCATTTCCCTATTTCCATATTTGATACTGTTGTGCAGTACACTGAAAATGCAGCCAATGCATAAAACTGCAATGTTGGAGACTCTTTATAGCATTCAAAGATTTTTTTTATAATAGGCTTGACAACTGGTGATTTCAACGTAATGGACCATAAACTTGGCAAATAATGGTCAAACTTGTAATGATTTTTTTGTTCTCTTTTACTAGAAACTAATAAAACCAAATGAAAGACTATTTGCACTTGAATAACACAAAAATACGTTTGCAAATTTTAAGCTTAGACACTTGCAGAGACATTTGTTTAGATTTCTTGCAATCTCAGACAAATGCTAAAACAATTTTTGTCTTTCAAGCACAGGCTATTTTCCATATTCTTCTCACATTTCGTATTTTAAAGCCAATTTTTCTTTGTGCTGTTGTGTCTTAGATTTCAAAAGTAGCCAAACCTGCAATGTTTGTTCCAGCTTGCAGAAACATGATGTTGCTAATGAACAAATACGTCTTTTTACACTGTCCTCTTTCTCTATTCAAGTCAATGTCAAGCCAGAAAATGCTGGCTCTAGCAATGCAGCCTTGTGCCTTGGAATTGACCAGGCCTCTGCCCATACTGGAAGACCGCCTGTTCTAAAAATGCCTGCAGGGTTAGTCATTACCAACAAATAAGCTATGGCTGCAAATCTGTTATTTAGTAGAAAAAAAGGCCCCTAAATTCCTCATAAGTGTTTCTAGATCAGCATCTGGCTTTACCTCTTTTATTGTTCTTGCTTTTTAATATTCAGTACTATAATTAATATACTGCGAGCCATATCCAGATCACTTATCATGACCTCATAGGTTTGAAAACAGTTGTCTGTATAATTTAAAGATACATTAAACATAACAAATTCACTGTCTCTTTTTAATTAAAATCATAAACATGCTAATATAAACTCCAATCTACTCTTAACTTTCAAATAAATCCAATAATCATTACTGAATCCTGCAATTTCACTAGACTTTATCTTGCATAATATCTGATATATGAGAAACCACCGGAAGAGTTTTTTTTAAACTCTGTATCTTTTTTCTTTTTTTTCTTCTAAGATCCATATAGAAATATAGATGAATATAAATCTCAAAGACAGTATCATATTCATAAAGCCTAATCTTCATTTTACAGTTTATACAGTCACCTGCCAGATACAGCACTGAACTTTTACAATTTCTATATGCTCAGCATCTTAATATTCTGATTTAGCCCAGCTAACCACAGCTTTGTTGTTCATCATATTAAATTTAAAGATACCTAGTTTATGACTTGTCTTCTGTCACATTTATCCATATTAAATACAGCTCTCTATGAGGAAGTGTTTCTGAATTTACGGTCCTTCTGTATCACTACAAATATTCATTATATTTATTGCATAGAACTATATATTTATTATTCAGACTCCTAAATTCTGAAAATAACGCAACAGGTAGCCTAATTTATTTTGCCTTATTTTTGGACTAACAAATTCAGATACCTATCATAGCACGATAAAGATATTGCCTATGCACAGCAAGTTCATACCAGATAAGTATATAAAAAATAAGGCAACCAGCTATGTCAGGCAGAAGAAGAAAGTGAATCTGGGTCTTCTTATTTCATAGCCCTGAACTACTTAGAGGAAAATTTCATAGACTAATTCTTCCCGAGATTTTCTCACAGGTGCCGATTTTTGTACATTTTCAATTTAGACTAATCAAAATATTTAATTGAAAACAAAAGAGAACATCAGGGAGGAATGTTTGGGTGGTAAGCAAAAGCAGACATAAAAAGCAAAAAAAAAAAAAATTGTGGCTAAAGGTGAACAACAGCAAAAAATCAAACTTTGTTTCCATATTAATATCACTGAGGTTAGTTTCAAACATGAACATTTAAGTACATGCCTAAGCAGGAGACTACTCAAGAATTTAAAAGATGTGAACATGTTTAAGTGCTCTGTGAAACTGGCCATGTAAGAGAGATTTCAGTACATCTTTTCTAGAAGTAATCTTTAATGTATGACTGAGAGTTTGCAGCATATGATGGCGAAAGAGATGATACAGATTGATCACCTTGCTTGTACATTTTACAGTATTTTTTTCTCCTCATTTAAAAATAGTTTTAAATCTACACCTGTAACATTCGCCTTTTGGTCCTGTTTAGGAGATCCACAAGGCTCTGAATACAAGATACTGTCAAGGGAATTTAGGTGTTGGGGCGGGGTGGGGGGCAGGTCACTGTTAGATTCACGTAGCAGTCCCTTCCGTGTCTTCATTGCAACAAATACTCTTTATAGCATTTCATCTCCACTTCACTCCACCTTGCATGATAAACAGTGGAAATATCCCACTTTTCTTCTAAACCTCTACACTGCTTTTTACTAGGATTCAGCTGCATGTCCATGCCTGTCCTAAGGGCTTAATGGAAGGAGAAACAGGAACTGGAGAAAAAACAATGCCAGTGTTCCTGAAATGTGAAAATATATATGTGAACATATATTATTAACTATATCATTTACTCTTTCTTCACAATTTATTTCTCATTAAACTCAAAATAGTTTTACTCATTTACTCTTTAAACTCACAAGACTCTAAATTTGATTCATGTCTGCCAAAAATGAACAGGAAATTCTACATCTGAAGAGAGACCTTCTTTGAGGTGGACACAGAGGTAAATACAACTATTTTTCTGTTCATTCCTTTTAAAGCAAACTTTCAAAATGTCTCAGTGTACTCTGTTTTGTAATAATATCGGTGTCAGAGCCTAAGAACTGTATCTCTTTTGGATAAAACTAAATCCAAACTAACACAATCTAATCTCTAGTGGGCAAATAATGTTGTAGAGACATCCAGGTCTCAGCACCAGCACGACCTCTTTCGTACTGTGGATGCACTGCTATTTTGCTGCGCTGTCTGCTAATGCAGACATTATCAGAGACTAAACTGCTGAAGGCATTGGCTGAGCATCTTGATTAGAAAAGAAATCAGTCTGTTTTTCTTCTACCAAAAGCCTTAAAGAAGAAAGTGATAAAAACATCTACTCTACCATAGCATGTGGGGTTTTAGACACAGGGAGAAATTAGATTTGCATCTCCCTCCCTCAAAAAAAGTATATTCACCCCAGCTGTTCCTTGAATTTGCTGGTAGTAATTAATTTTTTATTCATGTAAACTCAAGATATGTATATAGAATATATTCTTAAAAAAACAGAAAGGGAACAGAATAAAACAAAACCCCCAAAAAACAGAAAAAAAGTTGTTAGGGAAACCAGAGAAAAGGATTACTATATGGTTGCTTCAAATGATCTGTTTAATTAACTACTTTTTTTTATACATTGCTTGTTTTGTTCAGGAAAGCTGACATAGAAACAGCTATATATAAAGCAAAGGATATGCTCTGTTATAGAGAACCCCAATCAAAACATTCAGACCCTAGGTAGCTGTTTTCTAAGAAAAACATAAAAACAAAATTAAAATGCTGCCATTTCAGGATTGCTTTGCATTTTACTGAATATTGCCTTTACAGACTGCTTGAGGACAGTGCAAGCTCTACCACAAAGCTAAAAAGAAATGCGGCAGAAAGCATGTCCTCTGAAAGCATGCCTACTAAACATGAGCTAAAATGCCTTTCAGGACCTTTTTTTAAAGGATATTTCACCTCTGCACCTTTTTACAAGGTTATTGAAGAGGGTTGTGTGGTTTAATGACAAAATCCTTGGCCTTCAAAATACTCTTTGACAATGAAAGCACCAAACATCCAGTCTTCAAATATACATTGCCTTGTTCTGCTGCTCCTTAGCAGTGCACTCTGTTGACAAACCTGAGGAACAACTCTAATCCAAAACTGATCAGAGAGGAGGTTCTGCCAGGCATAGCCTAATAGCAGGAAGTCATTGCATATGGACTGAATGCGCAGGGCTTATACCTGCAACTGCCAGGTAATTATAGGCTCTTCAATTGTGAAATTATCAGTACTATTTTCATTCTAGACTATCCATCTCAACAACTCAAAATATTTATGAAGAATCTAACTAATTATGTGTTTATTCTTAGGCTATTGCAACAGTGACCTACAAAATACACCTCTACTTAAGGGCTCCACCTGTGGGCATCTGTGCCAGCTGAATATTTAGGTCAGCAGATGGAAGAACCCTCAATTTTGGGGAAGCTGGACTAGACAAGCTGCAAAATCTTTCAAAGCCACCTGGCTATCTGCGATAATCAAGCTCACAGTAATGGTGAGGCAGTTGCTTCTGCACAATTACAACTGCTACCAGGTCCCATTAGAAAATAAATACCTCCCAACACAACATTTATATGGAAATACAGTATCCACTCATAATTACCAAATCTATTCTCACAGCAAGAGAATCAATTTCCATTAAATGAATTTCTCAAGGCTTGAAGGAAATTTAACTGAATTGTCTATTTACTTATTGGGTAACTTTGACCTTGGTTCAGTATTTGACTCCTCCCATGTTTGGGCAGAAAAAACACACATCCAGTCTGAACCACTTCTCGTCACCTACGAAGTCCTCATTTCATGACTTAACAATCACTGTAATTTGGACTAAAGGTACCCTTAATTCCCTAATTCCAAAGGGTCAACCTGACAAAGCAATGTACTAATAGCAGCTCCCATGTTTCAAAAGGAGTATATATGGGAACTATTTTGAAGATGGTTTCCTGTGTGTATCCTTAATGCATACAGAGCCCTGGAACAGGATGCCCAGATAGGTGGTGGAGTCTCCTTCTCTGGAGATCTTCCAAACCTGCTTGGATGCCACCCTGTGCCACATGCTCTAGGTGATCCTGCATGTGCAGGGAAGTTGGACTAGATGACCTCTAAAGGTCCCTTCCAACCTTAAAGATTCTATAATTCTCTGATTTCCTGCTCTGGCTTTAAATGTATCCTTACAAAGACAAATTTTCCAGAAACATGAACCTTTGGAAAAGCAATCTGAGATAATATTTAGCACTATTACATGTCTAACATTAGAGGTTTTGGAGTGTGATGGGGCCCTGATGTTAGGGCAGCAGATATGGGTAGATATGCCAACACGCATCAAAAATACCCAGAGAAGTGACCGCGCCGAATGCATCTCGGGAGGCAGTCCTTGTAGCTCAGTTAGTTAAAACAGACGATCCCTGTCAAGCAGAGAGGCTGCCATTTGCTTGCAAGAAATAGCAGCATCTGTAGATAAATTTGACTCCTGATATCAAAGTAGTGACCTACTGATAAAAAGGAAAACACTGTGATTCAGAATTACATTAACAGATCAAACATTTGGGCCAATTAATTCACACCTGCTGGCTAGAATTAACTAGGGAGGATAGATATTTTTAGTTGCATTCGCATTTCTTGAAAAGCTAAAGAAAAGAATATGTTTCCTTCAGGAACTAGAACATTTCTAAAATTAAGCTAAATCTTCTTTCAGAACATTTCCTTTACATCCTAAATCTTAAATATTTTTGACATTTTGGCTTAAAAATAAATTTAATTTTTTTTTTTAAATACTGGTTTTATTGAAATCTTCCCATTTTACTTTTTTCTCCCTCTTTTCTCCACCATTACTAATCACTACCATCCACCATTACTAATCACTAGTATTTCACTAGATAAAGGCTAAAGAGCTGACGATTTTGTTAGTGTTTACAATTGAATATTCCCCATCCAATAGATCCAGAAAAATATTTCCCTTTTCAAGCCTCAGAGGGTTTTAAAATATTACAAGAATTACCTCTTGCTGAGGGATAAATTCTCCATTCTTTTTGTTATTCTGCACAGATTAACACTAACACAGAACAAACAATATTCATAATGTGCAGGTATTAGATACAAAATGAAGTCCATAAAGAGCTTTAACTACATGTACTTCAAGCACTGGTCACGGATTTGTTTATATTCCAGGAATCAGAAATAAACCAAAGGAAAGCACTATAGAATAAAAATGCAAAAAAAAAGGGTAAATTAAATAAATTCTCTGCTCTTCCAAGTACAATGGTTAGAAACGGACACCACCACACCATAGGACAACACAGCTTTTTTTTTGCCAACTTTTAAGGTTAGTATATTCCTAACCTGTTCAATCTTGTAGTAACCCACATATTTGAGAAAGAGTTGGGAAATAAAATACTAAGCCAAGCCACTTGCTGGTGTGTAAGCAAAATGGCTTTGACACAAAGCATCACCTTTGTCATAAAAGAATTGGAAAGAATGGAAATTAAAATGAAACTATATTAAAAATGTAACTAAAAGCCTTCTGTTGCTTTACTTCACAGAAAAGTCAAATACGAATATGTACAATTCCCTTCTATTCTGCACAGAGGCAGAAACAAACTGAACACATGACTCAAAGTATTGCTATCCGCTGCTGATTGGAAGCTGGAAGTCAGGAAGGACTGAAATCAGGTCTTACCACTCTTAAAATGAAACCCAAATTGTTTCTCTTCTTAAATGCCTCCTACAGTCTTGTAAAATCTAACAAATACATATTAATAAATCTTATCTCTTGGCCAAAAATCACCCTGTGATAGCCATATAGGTTAGTATTTTAGATAAGTACTTGCAAATCCAGACTGAAAGCAGAAACACAACAGTGTCCATTTAAAACATCACCTATAGGCATTTTGGAATAGGGAATTCTAGAGTCACTCCTTGAACCATTTTAAGGCCTGATCCTGAAAAATAATTTACTACTAATAGCACAGAAGAGACTACATCTTTGCAAGATCAAACTTATTGGTCTGCAGTTTGCACATGGAATGTAATTAAGAAAATACATTAGAAAACTATTTGTTGTACTTAAAGTAAAAATACAGTACTGAATAAATGGCATCTAATAAAACAAATAAAACCACTCTCTAATCATTATTATGTCTGTTAAGGTAGGGTCTGATTTCTAATTGCACTATACAGAAGCCATATATTAGCAAGAGAAAAAACACCTTACAAATTTACGTACTTAATTGTAGCTATGATTAAAGAAAAACAAAGATGTCCAAGAATGTGGCCCACTTTTGCAAGGTGCCCACAGAAAACGTACTCCTGGAGGTAGTAAGTGAATGTGATTGAATGAGAAACAAAAAAACAGCACTGAAGATGAGGACCAAATTTCTGCCTTGCAAGGCCGCCCTAGTCACGTCACTGGGTCTCTGGGGGAGCAGTAGGACAAGCTCACCTAACAGAAGAGGCCTTCTATTACTGTCCATCTTTCCCACTGTCTCTTAGAGAAGAGAAGGCCAGTAAAAATCAGCCTTTCCTTTACCAATTGCAATCACTTATAATCTGCATGGATGTAGAAATCAGGTTTTTTTTTTTATTATTTTAAAAAAGATACTTAAACAGAATATTCACAGAATATTTGAAGTATGCAAAGCTTTTAGAACTGTGCAGTTAATTTGTGCTCTTTTTGCTTCTGCTATTTTGTTGGGGGAATGATTATAGTTTTTAATAGTTCATGTTCTATTACCTTAAAATGAACCAATAATACACATTTCAAAACTGTTTTAAAGCTCTCTACCAGTTACAATGTTATGAGAGCCACTGAAAGATTGTTTTTAACTTCATATACATCTTTGCATTTTATGTAATTTATTCTTTGTTCTTTTAGATGAGAAAAGAAATAAATTATTCCACCTCAGAAAATGAAACAAAGGAAGATGAAGAACGCTTTGTTTACTACTGAAGGATTAGCAAATTCACAGCTTAGTCTAAAAGCTTGTCAGTAACGATCACCTGATAGTTAAGAAGGAACTGACATTTATACGGGAAATATGTATCAATAGTTGAGTCACCTTTTCCAAATTTTTTCATGTGCACTTGCATCTAATAGATCTCATTGTTTTATGTATCACAGGTGAGAAACTTCCAATAACTGAAAACTGAGAGGTTAAAACCTTGCAGATTTTTATCAAAAAGGTCAGGGGTTTTTTTTAATCTTTATTCAAAATTATTAATTCAAATACAGATTTTTAGAGTCAGCAAATTTCATCTCTCCACTCTGGAATTTCTTTTTGATAGGGATTTGAACTGCACTGCTATCATTATTTTTCATGGGAGATTTTCTGTTGCATTTTATGCATTAGGTGGTCTGTCAAATGCATAATTACTAATTATAACACCCACAGTTTATAAATCATGAGAACAAATTATCTTTGCATCATACTTTACTCAGCATAACAACATTGTGTTGCATAGTAGAGGTTGTCACTAGCATTTTATGAAGACAAATCCTTGAAGTACCAACTCATAAGATGAATGGTAATAAATCATGCCCTTCTCTGCTACCAAAGGCCTTGTGACACTGTCATTTGAATACAGCTGAGCACAACTTTGCTTTCATTGCAACAGGACTCCCTGCTGCTGCTGGCAGCTCTACCCACATGTTTGGCCCAGAGAGCTGTGAAGGACCAACGGGTGGGACCTAATCATATTGGGAAGCCTGTTGCCATCCAGAGGACCAGTCAGTGCACGTGGCCTCCCGAGGTCTGGGGGGAAACCACATCTCTCCCCAGGAAAAAAAAACCAAAAAAAACCCCAAAAAAACACAGACCCAGAGAGTAAACACCTACATCTTTTTAAGCCTAGGCCCTTACAGAGAGGATACACAGCCTACAGAACAGGTCCTACAGCTATTAGCTTTGCTGTCATCAAATGCCAGCATGACAAGAAGTGCCTTTTTGCCAAAAGAATGCAATTCCTGACATTCTTTAAAAATTTTCCCTAAAATAGCCTTCTAAAAAAGACAACGCTATGCATTTTTTTTCTTCTGAACTGTTGAAAACCCCAAAATGATTTTCTTGTATAAACTGATGTTTATGAAAGGAATGCTACATACCAACATACCTATTTAATTTTATGTAAATTTATCAGTCACTTTTTGTCATCAAAACAATGGAACTTTGACAATGAAATATGTTAAAAAACAGCAGCAGCTTTGCAATTGTCCTAAAAATACACAGGAAATAAAGAAATTCCAAGGTAAATAAACATATTTACCATTGTTAATCTCTTCTTTCGTGCATGGCTTGCCACTGCTTCACAGAGACCATCTGGAAATGGGGTTTTAAACAAAACTTAGCTGAAATTTTGGTAGTTTAACTAATGTGAGTTTACTGTTAGCTTGATTAAAAGCATAATAAAGCTGCATCCAAAATGCCAAAGCATGTTAAATGCAAATGAGATTTCATTACAGACTGTTTTGTTTTTCCTCACTGGCAGGAATACTTAGAATAGAAATCAAAAATTTCAAGAGAGATTTTTTTACAAGTATTTTTCTATACATTGCTTGTTCAGTGCAGAATAATTTACCCAACTGTTTATAATAGAACCTTTATTTAGAATTGGATTAAACAGTATACAAAATAAAGTCAGCTTGACGAACCTTCATGTTTGTATTTGCCAACTTCTATTTAAATTTCTATAGCTGGTCAAAATGGCAATTAAATATTGATTTATTAGAAAAGGCTAGTAATTATTGCTACACATTTGCAAAAGGCTGGTGATATTCTTGGCACTGCAGAAAAAGAGGGAGCACATAAAGTTCTCAGCATTAACTTTCATTCTCTTAAGGCATGGTGAAAGGAAAGACATTTCAGCTTCACATAACAACGTTAGGCTTAGAAACTGGACCTGGCTCAGTCTTCTTGCACTCAGGCCTTTGTAATTTTATGCTTGTTCCTACTGCTACTATGCTGAAGGCTTCTCCACAGCTCATTCAAATAAAGAGCAGCTCTAAGCCAAAGGAGGAACTTTCTTAGGGTTTCCATAGAAATGTCATGCTTAGAAGGAAATTACTCCTGCCGTATTAATGAGGTCGGCTCTGATCAAGCCGTTCAAGTCTAACGGTGAGAAAGCGCAATGCAGCTTGCATTCTGATGGAAAACCCACACGTTGACTCGGAAGACATACAAAGCAAATAGAAGAATTTAATCTACTTAACAGTTTGAATTCTGCTGCTTTTCTTTTTCTGATTGCAGCCATATGGATGATCACATTCTCTGTGTTAGCCCTGCTGACAGCAATTAAACATCCCAAGCCATTACACTTCTAAGTCAAAAGAAACTGCAAGTCCTTGTTGTTCTCCTATTAAGTATCTATTAATTTAACAACCATGATCTGTTATCATCTCCTGTTGGAGATGATTGTCTCTTGACAGGGAAACTGCAGGTCTGACTTCAAGTTCAGCCCTTTTGAGTTTTCAAATATAAAATGAGAGGATGCTAGTGAGCAAAGCACAAAAGCCCATGTTAACAGCATGGGCAACCAATGTAACTATGTGGCAGATTTTGATGTCCCCTCACCTACCAATTTTTACCAGGGTCAGTTGGTAGAACACTGGATTCTTTCTCAGATCTGCTATGATTTTGCATTTGCACATCTGGTTTCTAAAGGGGGAACAGGTATCTTGAAAATACATTAAAAAACAAGAGGGAACAGGCCAGTTAGTGTGTTACAGTCTTCTTTTGTGAACATTTTGAACAGTTGTGAACACAAAGCAAATACCGCATAACTGTACAGGAGAAATATTTAGATATATAAACACATTCTGTAAACATATTGCAAGAAAAGCTAGGGGAATATCATGCAAAAAAATATAGAATGGTTCTGTATATCTCCCAAAACAATCACATCATAGATAAATTCTAAAAATATAAGGCAAAAAAGGAGAAAGATGGAGGTAAGTCAGTATAGAAATGCTTCATCCGAGGTCAAATGACAGGATTAATACTGAGTCAAAACAAACACACCTTAAACAGCAAAAAACCTTTTTGTCTGTTAAAAGTACAGCGCTCTTACACATGAATATATGAAAGTAAGTGAGAGTAAGAAGAGGTGGCTGTGGTAAAGTAGTTTGCATCTTGTAAATATACTGCCCATTATACTGTTAACTGTCATCAGAAACATGTCCATAGTCTGGGCTTGCCTCTGGCCAAAGCCAAGTCTCGAAGAGGACAAGGGACCATCTGGCCTCATCTGTAAGCAAAATGTGCTACACACGTAGAGCAGGGCTCCCCAAGGACTTTCCAGCTGGCTCATGCCCCTCAGCTAGCATTTGTGCCCTTGATATTTGTTTGATTTAAGCCATTTTATTATCATGAATCTAGAGGATTTGTACAAGGAGATTCACTGGACAACAGGGCAGATTTCATCAAGACACTTTAGGTTAAAGTATGAGACACTTAAAGGATGCAAATATACCAAATATATGCAACATACAGCACATGAGAAGAAACAGTTTCAAATGGTTATTTAGAAGCATACATTTGATCCAATTAAACTTTAACATCTATCACAATAAAACTTGGATCAAAAGTGCTGTCAATGTCAGAATAGCCACAGGTTCTGCAAAATGCACAATTTTATCAGAGAACCTTCCCACACAGTACGAGAAGGACATGTGGTACCACTTGTGGATACCAACTCTCTGCAGATTAAACCACAGTCAAGAGGCTGCAGAGCAGGAACCTGGCCCAGGTACCTGGGAGCTGCCACATTGCCAACAGGGACTGTGGAAGCAAGAAGAGGAGAGCAGGGCTGGGGAGACCAGCAGAAGAAAGGCACAGGCCAGGGTAGCTCTGCGCAGGGGAGAATAGGAGCAGGACAAAACTGGCACGTGTGCATAACATGCACTAACACTTTGCAAAGTTAGGGACGTAGCCTTTCCCTCCTGTCTCTTCTATAGGCACATATTATGCTCTGTAACTGTAGCTCACATGGTAATTTATTTAAATATGAATTCTTCATAAGTTCTTTCCTGAGTTTAAGTATGAGTTCCTCATTATTTAAATATTAATTCTTCATTGAAGAGTGAAGACTCTTCTCATTACATCTTCTCTACATTAAAGCACTTTTTAAAAAAAATTGTTTGTTTTTGAGATAAGCTGTGCAATGCAAGGACACACAGACAGAAATCTACTAATACAACTCTGTCCTATCCTACAAAGTACCTTACATAGGCTACAGAGAATCCTCAGTTTAGCACATTTCATATTGCAGTTGCCCGCAGGATCCCTACTTGTCATAGATGTGTCACCTTCTGTTTAAGCTGTTTGGGCTGTTTTTGTAGGTAGTGTCTGTGGAGAAGCATATGTCTAATTTAAGGAAGACTGATATCTTGGTACATGAAGACCTTCTTTGATCCTGTGTTCAGTCAAGTCAAAGATTGCCTGCCCCAAAATTTGACTTGCAGCCATTTAGTAGCAAAGTGTTTACAGAAACTAAGCAAAGTCACTTCAGCAGACATCATCCTCTGGCTCACTAGCTTCTGTTCTCTCTGTTGAATTATGACAGAAATGATCATACTTTTAAATTACTGACAGTTTGCTTTTTCTGCTCTCCTCTGATCAAGAAAATGAGATGCCTCAAGAATTTATATTGCTATGATCTTTACATTTTCAATCTCCTCCCTCTTTCACCAAAAGTTGGTTTATAGCACACAGCATAAATATAAATTAGCTCCAGAGAGAATTACGGAGTTTTATTCTGGTTAGAATTAGTCTGAGGGGGCTTATATGTTAAATGCCGATTACAGTCTTCCTTATTCCAAGTAACTACTACTTGACAAATAAGATGTAGCTGCTATACAGACTTCCCTATTCCCTAACGTTATTGGGATGTTACACTGCTCAGTGAGTGAAATTCCCACTTTTTATGTCATAGCCACCATGAAGGTCCCTCTCTTCATTAGGCTACAGCTGAATATTATTGGCTTTACAGCATCTTACAAAACCATGTGATCTACCATTTCAGTACTAACTCTTGGTAAACACTACAGAATTCACTCACTCATGGACAACGGACAATAAAAAAAAAAAAAAAAAAAAGAGATAACACAGAGAAGAAATGCTTCTGTGTAAAGAACTATGATTAAAGTAAACCAAATCGAAAGGCATAGCTCTTACACAAAATCAGAGTCATCTGTTTCTGCCTTATTCTCATTTTCACTCTTTTTACAGTCCTGTCTGGGCATCATTTAAGATCAATATTTTCTCTCTTTCTTCTACTAAAACATGTGATTCATTTGAAAATTTCAGTTGGACTTTGCTATCTGCGTGAAAGCACAGTTCTACATCAAGAAGAGTGAAATCTCAGATCAGCCTCCAACCACAATAGAGGGCAAAAAACCATGGTTCCTACAAAGTCACATACATATATATACATATAAGGAACAAGGCAACCGTATCATTGCCAACTTTAAAACACAATGTGAAACATCACCTACAAATCATATTCTATTGCAGTCAACTGATAAAATTAATTCATAAAGTATACAAAATTCAGCAAAAAAAAAAAAGTAATGCCTATGAAATATACCATTGCATTACAAAGACACCATTTCAAACAGAAAATTAAGAAACAAGAAGAACATCAGCTTCTTTTTAAAAATTCCTTTCAGAAAGTATAGGTAGTGTGTTTTCCTTGTACATCCAGTGTACAAAGTCTACCCTTTATTTAGCATTTACCATCGCCCTTCAATATAAAAGTAATACCACCAACCCAGACAAAATTAGGTTTGTTTTTTTCTTTTTAACTTGTTGTATCTGCATATAGTGGAGGATTTATATGGCTGCTTGTTTAGATTTATATTGCTCTTTGGAGTCTCAAAGAATGTGTAATATGAATATAGAAGACAAAATAAGGCAGAATAAAATGGTTATCCCTGTGTTAGAAAGAACAACTATGGCACAAGACAAAATGATTTTCTCACAGTTGCACATAAAGCAAGGAACCAAAATATAGTCAAGTTAATGCTTTAATTAAAATTCATCTTCCTACTTCCCTTCTTTTCCTTTCTTAGTGCTCCAAAGCCTTGTAGAAGAAATCTATTTTAAAAATTTAAATACATTTTTTAGAATTTTGTTAAACAAAGTTACAAAAAAGTAACTATTAAGTTTGTTTTAATTTCTGAGCCATCTTTCTACTCTATAAGTAAAAATCAACAATATTAGGGATTCTTCTGGCATTCTGCAATTTTTCTCTTACATAGAACACAGATTATTAGTTAGCAGGCAGAAGAAAGATGGTGGCTACACGTGGCTGTCTTTGTTCATATTTATCAAAAGCTCCATTCATATGTAGAGCGATCAGAGAGTTATTGACATTTCAAAACAATAGAAGCTTCTAAACGTCCTTGTAACCTTGGTGGAAATTTGTTTCTCTGGGCATTGGCAAAAGAACATGCCCAGTAATGAACTCTAGGACATTGTGTTCTGATCAGAGCTTCTCCGGTAACACCAGTAATTGCACAAACCCAAATATTCCACTTTCACAGCGGTTTGCTCTCAGCATGGCTCAGGGAAGCACTTTTTATCTTCCGCCTCCACAAACCCTGCCGTGGCGTCCCTGCAGCTGCCCTTCTCGCACAGTCCATTCCAGGGAGCTCAGCACTTTGCAACTCTACTGTATCTTTGGGGCTCCCACCCGCACCTTTCACTACCCACGTACAGTGGTTGTGCCTTCTTCTCTGCACTAAATGTGAGCGGGCTATTCACTTTATGACTCACTGCAACTTCTGACCAGTGCAATTTAAAAACAAGGGGGCCTTTGCAATATAAACTCTTTGCAGTTGAGGACACAGATAAATTTTATAATATTTTCAACCGGAAACTCAAAGAAAACAGTTTTCTTTTGCTGCTTTCTTCAAGTAGTGGCAATGCACAAGGCCTGGTATGATTATGCTGGTACAGTTTTAGCAAACGTATAGACCATATAACAAAAAAAGTTACCATGTCTACAAAAAAGCAAACAGATATTCAAAGTGTAATGCAAAAGTTGACCAAGTTCTTTCCTTCTTATTCACCTTGCTATGCTCATTAATCCGATACCTACAAGTTTTAGCACTAGGTATGCAAAATTAAGCTGTAATTAAATATATATATATTTACTGATATATATGTATATATATCAGTATATGTATATACATCAGTATCACAGAGTAATTTAAAAGAAAAAAAGAAACCAAACAGTACCCAAATCAGGGATTTTTTAATACTCAATGTAGAACAAATGCCTTAATATTTCTGTCTGGTTTGAATATCCATTATCTGCTCGTTACCTGCTGATCACAATGGGTTTGAGAATACGATTGCTCATGACTAGCAGAGTTAAACAAAAAACCCCAGAAACTCATGTGAAATGATTTTATGTTGCAACGTGCCTTCACCTTAGAGACATACTTAACAGCAAGTGAGCAATGCAGGAACATTAGTGTGACTATTAGAAAAGAAGAAATGTTTCATGTTTCCAGAATAGCAGTGATGAAATAATAGCAAAACATTTTATACATATATATAATATATATATATTATGTATATATATTCTTTGAAACAGCAAGCAAAAAAAGTACCCCTGGGAACAAAGAAAGTGACTGCTGCCAGGTTGTATTTGGAATCCCGGTAAAGGCCCTTAAAAGAGAAAAAAAAAACTCGACTATCTAAATCAGAGCAGGAACTGAAGCAATTCTAGGTTTTAGGGAGCTATGTAATTCTTTAGAGATCTAATGAAAATCTTTTTCTCTTCAAACTCTACAGACAAACTTTAAGTTATTTTCTGGGAATACAGAGATCACAGGCTGATTCTTCTCTCAGGGGTATTTCACACCTGGATTTGATTTTGAGTCCATGTATGCCAAAAATAGTGTATTTTCATGGGATCATGGAACTGTAAGATTTTTGGCTATTTTGTGTGAATTGGAGGCATCTCACTTCCACTCTGATCAGAATTATTTATCCAACCTCACTCAGAAAGCTAGGAAATGAAAATGTGAGCTACACTAGCTACAGTATCTGAGCTACATTCTTTTTCTATTCCTAGTATCAGTTCAAAGTTCTATGTCACTGTGTATGAAAATACTGTATTACACATACTGTCTCTGTGATCTCTGAAATCAGACTTTCAAAGCACTTGAAAAAGATTAAGACACTTATGCTCAGTTCAGCAAAGGTCTTTCTTTTGCCTTTCATTTGTTACTTTGACAAAATTGAGCTTCCTTTTGGAGGTCAGGCACACTGCTTGAAAAGCTTTTGACTTAGTCCTGTTGACTTTAAGCACTTAGATAAACAAGAACAGTTCAAAATCAACATTTCAGCCAAGGTATTTATCCATCTAACCATTCAGGTTAGAACTAGGCAAGTGAGGAAAAGGGAAAAAAGTAGCTTACTAAAATTAAATATCAGAAATCTGCATGATTTAAACCTACTATCTTTACTCACCAAGAGCTGCCCTTATTAGTAAGTCACTTTCTATTTCTATTTTCAGTAGGCTGAATTATAAATTTATCCTTGCAAAAACAGCAGTAGGTTAGTATTGTGACAATGGTGATTGTATTACAATGATATTTTTTAAAATTGAGAGAAAATGATATTATGAGAAATTAAAAAGAATCCAAATTCTAGTGAATCTCTTGACCTTTTGTCCTTCTCTTGCAACAGTCTCAAGTGCATCCAGAACAGCTGCCTAATTCACTTCTTAAGTGCAAATCTACAACCAAGCAATTAACCTTAAAGAGAGTACTGGATATGTTATTAGTTCCATTAATATTGTTATATATAAATAAAAATCATGCTCTGAAATTTCCCATCCTATGAAATCTCCCTGGGGAAATGGTGAAAGACCAGTTTCAAGTGTCAATTAAATTGGAGAGTAACAGACCACAAAACAAACAAACAAGCAAATACTACAGAGGCTAATATAAGAAAGAAGAAACTTAGCTAAATTTAATAAATAGATCTGATAATTCCTTTTTTTTTTGTTTAATATGTTTGGATGTCTGATATTGTATTATCTTTTATTATCTAGTATCTTTTGTAGTATAATTCACCTTCTTTTAAGTTACACAAATACAAGACCTTGTACTTAAAACAACCATGCTAAAATGATGCTCTGCAATAACAGTTAAATAATTTTAAAATAGAAAGGAATCAAGATTTCTGTTTCAAGATGACACTAGTCATCCCAATGGTCCATTAAGCTCCAGTTTGTCTTCAAAGCAAGTCTTTGGCTTGATTTATCTTCCAAAATTACCCAAGAAAGTCAGGAAAATGAGGAACAACTCCTTTTTTTTCTTTTTTTTCTTTTTTTTTTCTTTTTTTTTCTTTTTTTTTTTCCTACCTACCTTTGTAATTACTTCCTACCTTTGTAATTACTTCCTACTGCTAAGGCTTCACATCAAATAATTGTTCTTCTTATATAACTTTTTACAGCTGATTCCCTAAACTGGCAGATCAAAACACCGGCAGCTCTAAACTAGCTATCCTAGTTAACTCCTACCCTATGCCTCTTTCATTTATTCAGGCTGCAAGTGAGCTCTGCCCTTAGGTTTTTTTCCCAACTTATTCTTGAAGAGATTATATACTGTCACCATAATCTTGAAGCATGTCTAGACAGCAGTGCAGATAGAACATGGGCAGAATTTATTTTTGTTAGTCTTTGCTGCAGCTTGTCTTTGCACAAAGTCAAATTTTCCCGACTCTTCAGTGTCACCCTTAGATAAAACAGATTGCTGCAGCAGGGCCATGAACAAAAGAATCCAAGGCAGGGCTGAAATTAGAAGCGCATCCAAAACTGCTTTGTCACACTAAATGCTAACACTGCTGGCTAACTAGGTGTGGGCAAAGGACAGCTCATCACCTATGCACTTCCCTCAGATTTACCCAGTTTCCTGATTCTGTTTTCATGATGATTTTGGTCTCTGCATTTTTTCCATGCTGGAGTTAATACAACTTTATAAAAAAAAAATCTCAACAAAATCTGCAATTACTGCATGGACTATTACATAAGAATGTCTCAAAGATAGTGACACAGGTGACATAAATAGATTCTGGCTAACTAAATATATCTTGTAAAACTAGGAGAGAATTGAAACTTAACTTCAGTGGCCCATGTGTTATTTAGACTTGCAAATACTGCATGTTGTGGATTCCAAAAAAGTACTGTTTCAGTTGTGAGGGGTTTTAAATCCTACAGCATTAGCCAAAAATATCTAGTTTTCATTTCTGACCCCTCTAGAATTCATGCTCATTAGTTTGACGGACTGTATGGGAGGACATGGACATTTTTCTTTGGGTAACACTTGAGCAAATTTCCATTTGTCCCGTCGTCACAAGCATTCATAGAGAGGACTGGCTCTGCTCTCCTGTCATAACAGCTTTTCTGCACCTGTTCACAGGCTATCAGCCTCTTAATAGAGTCACTGTTGCTTGACAATTTTGTTTCAGGCATCTCCCCACCAGCAATTGGAGAGCAGATTAGAGATAGGCTGAATTTGCATATAGACATGCACTCAGAGAAGCCAAATTAGATTCACGATTATTCTTCTTTGTATTCCAGGATACATTTTTTGACAATTTGAATACTTTATTCCACTAGATCATTTGATTTAGGTGCCTTGGACATTTGGTTATATAATGAAAGCATCCTTAATTTACAAGACTGAATTGCATAGTGTCATGTTTTGTTTTTTTTTTCCCAAAGTGTCTGATAAGAAATTCTACTTTATATAAGGAAGGGTTTCATATAGGTAAACAGTCTTTTACTGAGCTCACCTTAAAACAGGACTTATCTCAAAAGGACCTTCAAGTCAACTAGCACTGAAATCTTTGCTTTAAGAAGAGGGCAGTTATTTCATTTTGCCTAGATTTGATGAGTACGCAATGGCTCTTCAAATTACTTTGACTAGTATTTTGAAAATTTTAAAAGTATATAAGAAATGGCCTCTATCAAAAGACGTCTTGTCCAAGATGCAATGATGTATGAGTACAATGTTTATACACATTGCAAATTATTAAGAATAACTCCAATGAGTTCAAAATATTACAAAAGAATCATGAACTAATGTAACATACTGTCCCTTTTGTCTCCAAGCATCCCACAGTAATTAACTTTCTCAATTTGTTTATGGACACATAACTGAGATATTCTTTTATCAAAGTAATTTTTATCAGGAAAACAGAGCATGTTTTCATACTTGTTTTATAAACACATTTCCTGTTTCTTGCAACTTTCAAGGAATGTCTCCTGAGTGATACCTCTCCCAGTGGCAAGGCCATGCAGATTCTGACATTTGCATTATTTTAGCTTCTTCACACTCTTCGTAGCATACATGTACATTTTAATAGGTCTGATCCTAATAGAATCTGAATTTTGCTCTATTTGTTTAAACAATTCCTTGCATACACAGAATAACTGTCATAAAGTGGCTTCTTATTACATATTATATACAATTTGATCAAATGGAAGGGGTAAACAAACTCATAAATGCATTACATGAACAGTACAAATGTAATAAGAAACCTACAAGCTTTTTCCATGGGGACTGGGTAGGGGCTACAATTTATAGCAGGTAATCTAGAAATTATGTTAGGGTCTGTTTTTTGTCACGTTAAATGTTAACCTTGGTGAAGGAAACAAATATGAAACTTCCAATCTTGCAATACTGCAAGAAAAAAGCAAATCTACTCCTTTCTTACATTAATGCTACAGAATCTTCTGAAGTTGGAAAAGTTACTCCACAACCATCTACTCCCTGGGCCTGAATCCCAATCTTAACCAACAGTTTACTGTCTTAATTTGTCCCTCTAATTTGGGGGGTCTTCTGTCTCCTCTAAAATCTGAGACTCTCTCTCCTCATCTTTTAAATATTTGTGATTTCTTAAGCAAAAGGGAGTTTCACAAGTATTTTTTAGAAGTATTTTTAAATAACAACTGTAAAATCATTATTAATTTAAAAAAAAAAAAAGCCTAAAGCTTCCATTAAGATCAAAGCTCTTAAGTATTCGCACTTCCTACATAAATAGAGAGTGAACTGCAATCTTTGCCCTGTAAGTTTGATTAATTTTTAATAGGAAAATTCAAAGCATCAACTTTTGGCTTTTTTTTTCCTTTTTTTTTTGGTTGGGTCTGGAGCACAAGACATCTTTAGTTTCTACTCAGAATGGGTTAGATCTTTTGGAAAGATGCATCCTTCTTGGGCTATGGGATGGGACAACCTTCCATGATGATGTTGTCCAGTTGTGGCTGCAGATATCTGCAGCAAGAAGTTGGAAAGCGTAAGCTTTCCTAACATTCCTACTCAAAAATACTCGGTCAACTAATCAAAGTTTCTGCTCTCTCTCATGAACAGCTCTTACAGGGATTTAATTATCTTTTTTTTTTGACAACTTTCTGCTCTTCTGCCTTTTGAAAAGGGGCAACTTTTTAAAAAACAGTATTTTGTTCTAGTACTAGTGCTTTGGTGCAAACTGAACAGGAATAGCCAACGAGAATTTGTTTCTCTTTCAGCTTTCCCCCTTTCTGTTTAATATTTCTCATTTGAAAAAAGGTACCAAATAGTATATGTTCTCTGGCATGGAAAAGCTTGCATATATTCAATTGTCTTTATCCAGAATATTTGCTGGTATCTACAATCCATCCAAATATATAGAAGCAGTTAAGTTCTAGCCCATTACTTATTTCTTAGATACCTCAAAGCTAGTAATATTCTTTCCTTGTAGCTATTTTAAGTGTCTCTATATCTAAAAATACTCTCTGAAGTCTCTGTCTGCCACCACTTGAATGTAAAACAACTTAAAAATTCTAGCTGAAAATTATTAAGGTAACAGAGAGGTTTCTTCTCATCTCCTCACCACTTCACTGCCTATAAAGATTCACATTTCTAATACTGCCTCTGATTAAATAACACAGATCCACTGCACGATATGGTGTTTTCCATAAAAATATCTATCTGCAACAGATAAGATATAACTAACACAATTATACTGAAAGACTGCTTTTAATAACATGACTTTTCTCATAAAGTGCTAGTGATGAAAAATAGCAAAGAAATACTCAATTGATCATCACAGAAGCAAGTCAATATGGAAAGATGGGGCCAAAAACAGCAAAGAGAAGTTATTTTGACTTCTATTTAAAATGTTTGATCCATTAAAATACATATGCAATCACATCTTGACTTCAAAAAGATATACTCAAAGTCAGAATGTATTTTAAATTTTTTTCATCCACGATGTTTCACATGTTCTAAGCAACTGTAACCTTAGAAGCAGCCTCTTTGTGCTACAATGCAGCAGTTTAAGTCTTGCGGTTTCTGCAAGAAACCAAAGCCAAACTGAAGGAAGAAAAAGAGAGACCAATTTTCCAACATACTTTCCACTCCAACCCAGCAGCAATTCTATATATTGACTTCACAGGTTGGCTTCAGTAGGCTTGAAGTTTTCCCAAACATGCATACTATTCCTACGATTCACTTTCTTTTCTCCACTGCAGTTTACAGTATGTTACTACACATAAAGTCATTTTCAAAGCATTCAGTGACATCATGAAAACAGAAAACGCCTTTAGTAAAACCAGTAGAGTTCTCCTCCTCAGTACTAACTTGTCAATGAAGAAGTTTCTTAAAATGGAAGATTCTCACTGATGTTGACTAAGCCTGTCTATTAAATGAAACACAAGAAGGAGATAAATATCATTTTGTTCAAAGGCTGTTTTATGCATTTGTTATATGAACAAATGAATAAAATCATTCATCCAAAGCTCACCAGTGTTTGAAAAATCCTTTTTTCTCCTGTTCAAAACACTTTTCAGGAGCCATACATAAACATGAAAGCTTTGCAACTGTGTTGTGGAAGACAGAGTTATGAATTGCCTTGATCATTTCTGAAAAAATTATGTTAAGTATTCAAAATCATGTTTTTGAACTCCATGATGAAATAATTTTTTTAAAAAAACAACCTTGAGTCAAATATTAGAATACATATGAATTTATCTTTTATGTATAAACATCATATATCTTAATCTCTTTTTCAAGCTGCATATTCAAGTTGAACTAGACAATATACCTTTTGATGAGGTATATATATTATATTACATATCCCTATATATATATAAAATATATTATATTATATATATTATATACTGATATGAACTTTCCAGAGAGTAGAAAGATCCAAAAAAGTAAAGCGGCTACTAATTTTAAAAGCTCCATTACTCACTTTATATAAAAAACATGCTACCATACAAAAGCCAGTTTTACCAGAAAACACTTGGCAAAGGAAGGGTACTCCTGCACAACTTGCAGACATTTCAGAGTCACATTTCAGAGTCTTCATTATCTAGACTTCTGCTTCATTAGTGCACACACACATACACACACACTTGGAAATGTGTTTTGGTATTTACCACATACCTCAGACCTCACCAGTTTCACAGACTTTGTTCAACTTTTACACCTAGAAGTAGAGAAAAATGGAACTCACCTTTGCTAACTGAACATTTCTAGCAGTTCTAAGCATCATGAGAGCTTACACTGTTAAAATCCTTTTTACTTTGAGAATTATTCATTAAAATAGATTTTACTATCTACAACCATCAGCAGCTAGTCCTTAATAGATTGGTTTCCTTTGTGCAGTGTCACCTACTTGCTGAAAATTCAGTCCAACTCAAGGAATAAAGTTAGTATGACACTCATTTAAAATCCTATCTTGCTTAATAGAAGCTATGCATATGGAACAGGAAAGGAAAAGTGTCTCTATATCAGAGATTTTTATCTCACATAAACATCATGCTTATTATGTTAATCACATATCCAGAAGAAGTAGAGATGTGTGTGTAGTGCATGGCTCACATCTACAAATTAAAGCTCTGGTAAAGAACCATCTCTGTGTTGTGTGTTTCTAGTCCCACACTACAGGCAGCTTCTTTACAGGTCCTGCTCTGCATTCCCCGTAGGCAATAAAGAACAGATGTGTCTCTGCACAGAGCAAGGTTTAGCTCAACCTTTAATAACTGGAGGCCAGTTATCAGTATTTCAGCAATCAAAGCTCAACAGCAGCTATACAAAAGGCTTCATGGAGAGTGACAACTGTTTTAAGATTTGCCTCTGACCATATAGGCTGAGGAAGTTTTTTTCCAAGGCTATAATATTTCTACAGCAAAAAGAATATTATGACAGATATGCAAATTATACTACTAGCCTCAACACCTCTAGAGCTCGTCCCATAAGACAGATATCCATTTGCATCACCTGCTGTAAAATGTGATTTCTTCCAGCAAAAATCCATGAATTTTATGGCATATATCAATGGCACTGCATTAGACATAGGTCACCAATATGAAAAAGAAATTCTTCCATAAGGACAAGGAGAACTGATAGCAACCGCCATTAATTTGATAATGCAGACAAAAAAAAACCCCAAACCAAAACAAAAAACCCACTTGTCTAAGTGTGTTTTAGTATTTCATTAACAAAACTCCTAACTAGTTTTGTCTTATGACTCGGCACAGATGTTTGTAGTCCAGGAGAGACTACAAACTATTCCTATTAATGGGAGTAGAAGTTGTGAACACTAATATTTTATCACAATCATCCCTAAGGGTAGAAAAAAAGGATTTAAATCTTCACAGACATACACTGAATTTTAAAAAGGAAAAAGGCATAATGAACTCATTAAACTCATTATGAATTTAGAAACAAAAAACTGTGTGCTTTCAACTTTACAGTTGAATCATGCTATAAATAATTCAAGGGAAAAAAATGCAACAAAATGAGCAAGTTTACGAAGAGACAGAAGCAGTGAACATCTCTAACAGAAGCAAGGTGTGAAAAGCAGTTTGAAGAACTTGTATATTTATTTGAAAGTGTTGAAGAGAAGGAATTTCAAAATAGCAAACTAAAATAAACACATTTCTAAATCAAAATTAATCCATTACACGATTCTTAAATCTGTAAAAGGTCAATCCCTACTCCATAGTATAATTGGGAAATAAATCCAGAACACCAATCTGCTTCACAGAAGTCAGCTGATGGAGCCAAGTTCATCTGTATAATTAGGTTGCTTTTTCCTGATTAACATATATCCATGGCCTTACCTTCATGGAAATATATAGTATTTTTATTATGAAAATTTAAAAAAATTATCTGACCAAGGAAGTAGGGCAAACCATCAGCAGTTTTCACGATAAGCAGTGTCAAGTGCAAGAGTGAGGGAGGTAATGCAGAGACCTGCTCCAAGCTGAATTTCCCATCACAATACATACAAAGACAGGGCCTTCCTAAGTCAAAACAGAAGACATCATTGAAAGAAAACAGGCAGTTCTAAAATTTTTTCATAATGGTCACAAGCAGCCAATCAGAAGGATAATTTTGAGTTGTCATTTGACCTGCACAATGCATCAAATCCATGACAATCCATCTGCGCAGAGGAGATGTGGAGCAAGAGAAAAGGTTTAGAGGAAGAAGAAAATATCTTGATTTCATATCATAGTACATAGAAAAGGATAGCTCAATTGAAAAAATAATCAAAATAAAACTGTAACAATAAAACACCACATAAGAAATAAGATCCCAGTGATATATACTTTGGACTATCAAACAGGACAAGCTACAGAAGAAAACAACTCAATTTCAGTATAACACCTTCAAAATTAGAACTGATTTTTTTTTAATCTGATAATCCTCAATTTAAAAATATAATTACCAGATGAAAAAAAGAATAATATCCCCAAAGCAAGAACAAGAAAAGTAGAAAATATATGCTGCTTATCAAATAGACTGCTTGCTGCCAGCACTAAGCTGCTATCACAAACACCTTGATAAAAGAAGCACTGATAAGACACTGTGTGCCTTGAAGGATAACCTCTAATTAAGGTACTGTAATCTAAGGACACTATAACCTTATTTTTGATTTATTACAGAAACTAAGAGATAACTTACTCTTAGTTTAATACTGTTCTTGGTCAATGACTTGTCCATGTAAGTCATCGTATTCCAGCCTTTCACGATTTTAAAGCTCTGTTATGGAAAAAGTTTATCCTTTCAGAGAGAGGCTCCTCTCATTTTAAAAGGTAATTGCAATAAAAAGATAAGATATTATCATCAGTTAGCAGTTGGCTTCACCAAGTTTGGTTTCTGTGACCTACACTAAGACATGCATTCATCAAAGCCTCATATAATGTGTTTCTCTCAAATCTGATAGTCATTTTAGTGTGTTTTAAGATACTGGGTACGTAAATCCTTAAACAGTCCCAGTTTGGCACCTGCCCTTGGTAATCCACCACCTAATACTACATTGAGGCTGACTTTTTAATCGGGTACGTGGTAGCTATCTTCTGTTCCAAAGCTGGTGAGGATGTGTAGAAAGGCTCAAACAAAATCTTTCGAATTACTGTCATATTTACCTATTTTTTTAATGAACTAGGAGACCAGAATATATAGGAGCATTCCAGATGCCTCAATATTGAGAAAAAGCTTTGGTTACTAGCAGATAGTATCTACCCCTTACAGCTATTCTGCAGAGCAGCACAGAGTAGAGGCCCATGGTTCATGGGGTATGATTTAAAGCAACTTGTTCTCTGACGTGATTTAGCAAAGAAATCATTACCTCATATATGTAGACAAGCTGTAGACGTACAAGTCCATAAAGAAGACAAAAATAAACACTGAAAGAGGTCAGCCACCAGGTTTTGAAGGATTAGTAGTCAGGGGCCAAAACCCACTGATAATTAACTGTTTTAATTTTGAACAACTAAAGCCAAAAGCCCACGGAAAACAAACCGGCTAACCGCGCATATGGGTTTTTAGGAACACATCATCAAGTTGCTAATGTGACCTCAAATGTATCATCTTCAGACTTCACATATCTAACCATCTTTTTCCAGAATTAAAAACAACTGTACATAATAAAAATGCAGTCTAAATCACAGAAACTGCAGGACAAATAAGAAAAAAGCAGAATTTTTAGTGTCTAAAAAGTAAACCTCAGACATTCCATTCTGTTTCAAAGTCAATGTAACAGAAAACCTGCTATACCAATGCCGTCCAGCAGTCTGGCAGAACAGGTGATCCTCTTCAGACTGTTCTAAACTCCTTGAGAACCTAATAGCAACTAAGTTTCATTCTGCCCTGTTTGTAAAACTGAAGAACCACTTGTTATTAGAACCCAAGAAAATATTTTCAGTCAGTGTTCAGCTTGTTTCTTGATTTTGACCATAAAAGAGGATCTCCATAGCAGCCCTTTGGCACACACACAAACACTACCAACCTCCCATCCATCTCTCCAAACATAGGACCTCCCATGACCCACGCAAACATACTCAGACAGACACGGCACACGGTTCACCCCTGAAAATGTGACTGCCATCTGCCACAAAAGGGCCCTCCTGAGTGCTCAACTCATCCAAGCCAGATGGTACTGGCACAGGGCTGGCTGTACTTATCCTGAAGAGCCAGGAGATAAAGGGGAGATATGGGTCCTACACAAAAAAAAAGACAACTGGCCAATGCTTTGTACAAATAAGCTTACTGTACCTTATAGCCTGTGTAGAGGAATACCTCAGATGCCTCTTTCATTTACATCATCATATTGGAATCTGCTGCATTAAATACACAGGAATATCCAGATCAATTAAGTAGAAATAACAGACATCTAAACTTGGAAGATTAATCTGGCAGTTTAGAGTCGCAGTGGCTTCCTACTGCTTTTTCTGTCTTCCTTTTTTGGTTTTTTTTTGGTATCAAGATGCTCAATTGCTGTCTTGATCTAAATGGTAATGTACAAGGCATAACTCCACACAGAACGGGGGCATCTCTGAAAATGGACTGCTTAGATGCTTGTGAGACTCCTCTTCCTCACCTACAGAAGCCTGATGCCATGAAGAAATACGTCTTTCTGAAATGTAAAAGTTTCATTGAATATAAAAGTTCTACCCATTAAAAATCCATATCCTCAGTATCACAGAATATCCATGGATTAAATCAAAATTTGCTTTATGATAATATATCATTAAATGACACTGAATTTGTCTAGGAAATTTTATGGTCTAATACTACCTCAAGCTCTTTTTGATCTTTTGAATTTAGTCTTTTAGTTACTCTAATGGATTTAGGTTAGCAAAGTTGAAATATTCAGCACGGACACACTATCATATTCACCATACTGATCCTCTGAGATTGGTATAGTTAATATTTTTCATATCTCATTCACAAAGAGCTTTATGTGAGCATAAAGTTACCGTACGTTAAATCCAGCTAAAAGTGACATAGTTTAATGCTTCATAAATTCTCTGCTTTGCTAGTCAACTGCATGTAGCAAGCTCAGCTGACAAGGTGATCTGCACATCATTGCTCATGGTGATTTATGCTGAAGGACTATAATTAAATGTGCTTCTTTTAGCATGCTCCATGATCAGCATGCAGAGCAACATGCCATCAGCCCTCAAGCTGTACAGTTTATACTAATTTTATCTTTCTGCTGGCACAATAACAGGTTATACAGTGTGTTGATAACCCGACGAAGCAGAAGTAAACAGTAAATTCTGCTTTACTGGGAGTGATATAAAGCACTGTGGCTCAAAGTTCATACACTCAGCCTTGCTCTATTAAGTATCTGAGACCTGAAACTCCTGGGTAGGTGACAAAGATGTAGGAAAGACAGGATGTACAGATTCTTAATTTAGCAGAGACAATAGAGATACTATTATTGTGAATTCTTGAATTACGAAATTTTCAGAGATTTGTGATTGTTCTGTTTCATGCACATACACAAACTGCTTCAGACAAATCAGGAGAGCAGAAAAAAGCCCAGAACAACTAATATTCCTCATATCTTATGGACAAAAAGATGACACTGAAAATGCATCTCAACTACTTGCTACCACTGCTTACTAGTAACTTATTGCCTCAGGACACTTGTTTCTCAGAGGGCATCCTAGTGTAAAAAAGAATGTAACCCATGATGCTACTTTGATTTTCTGTCTCTGAACAGCCCTATCTCAGGTGGTATCTGCTCTGAAACAGTGGCAGGATTTTTGCTCCACTGCAAAAAGAAAGAAAAAAAAAAAAAAAGATTTGGAGATTTGGTAAACAAAGGAAGATTCATGTCTGAAAAGATGGGTAGAGATGCCGGAATGAGACAACCAAAAATTTGTTGCCAAAAAACCCTCTATTTTGAAGTGAAGCCCAGTGAAGATCTGCAATTGATTCCTCAAGATGTATTATGGACATTTTGGTAATATGTTTCATCAAGAATTAGTAAGACTTTTCATCAAGACACTAGAAATTGAAAGATTGGTAATTACACTGATTTCATGTTATTAAAAGTATTTTGGACAGTGTAAAGATTGACTTATGGTTAACAGATCATTAACAGAAGTACTGAGATATGTTTATTAAGTGTTACAGGTAATTAGAGATTTAAATAAGTTGTGAGGTGCTTGTTATAATCATAGCACTTCTACTGAAATATTTATACACTTTTTCTGATCAGGTATGTAATATATCTCAGCATTCATAAATCTTTTATAAAAGTTTTATAAGCTTTATAAGAAGAAACTTAAATGCATAGCATACTCAGTATACTTCTTGAGTCAAAGCAAGAGATTCAAAATTTATAGAAATTAAACTTGAGGTTTAGTTCTGTTTAGAGGTAAAGAGTTGTCACAATTGTTCAATGTTGTATGTAAGTATTTTAGGGCAGAAGTGGACACAGATACTAACGCTGTTCAGGACAGCTTCTTTAATAGTTCATATCAGCACATCATGACATTTGCTCTCTCATTTCATTTCAAACCTTTCAAAATATTTTTAACATAAGGGAGTTCGGTATTAAGTGCCTTCTCATCTGGTGACCTTTGAATGGTACCTTAGCAGATGCAGTCTAATACAACATCAAACTTTAGCAGAGGTGATTTTAAGAAAGTCAGGTAAAGGGTTATTTTCAAATCATGGCTTGCATTTCTTTTGCTAAAATAGACTGAAACAGCAATCTTCCATCTTCTTGATAAGTTTGGCTGATTGTTGCTGTAACTCACCTGAAATTTGAAATTCTATACACAGACACCATACTATTCTCTTTACCAAAATAATCTTGTTGCTCTGAATGAGCCTTGGTATGTCTCATTTCAGATATAAGATCTAGAAAAACAGAACTGCCTTGAGCACTTTTTATTCAACCTCAAAGAGCATTGTCTGGCTTAAAATCCCACTATCCACTGGAAAGAGTTTAAGTTAAAAGAATTTATTTTAAATCATTGTTGGAATTTCTACTACTATTTTAAAGAGGCATATAAAGTAAAGCAAAAGTCTTCTTACTTTAAGTCATCTTACTTAAACTATTTGGGAGCTGATTTATGCAAGAGAAAAAAGAGCATACTTACTGCCTGATACTTTGTTGAACGTAACCATAAGAATCGTAAGATCAAAAGACTGTCACCTAAATACTAGTTGTCTGTATCACAGTTGCAGAATACTTTAGGTAAGAATTGACCTCTGTAGTTTATTTAGTGCAACCCTTGGTTCAAAGCAGACACAATTTCAAACTCAAATGAGGATGCACAGGGCCTTGTCCAGTCAACTGTTTAAAATCAGCAAGGATGGATATTTCACAACCTCCTGGCAACCTGCTTCAGGAATTTATCCACTCTGTGATTCTTTTTTATGTTATTATTATTATTATTTATATTGAATCAGATTTTACTTTATTGCAAGTAATTTGTAATTCATGCCTCTTCTCTCAGCCACCTCTTTCAGTACCTGAACCAGGATTAACATCTAATATTGTAGAAATATTTCTTTATTATGCCATTTAATAACCATAGATTTTGTTTTCTACTGCTCTGAAATTACTCTATAGATTAAACAGATTCGGGAATGCACATTAGCATTTGTGAGTTTGCTTATCCATGAGTTTATTTTATTTTCCTGGCAAATCTTCAAGATGCCCTTCATACCCAATGTTTGCAGTTATTAGTGCAGGAAATGAAAGAAGATGCTATGTAATGTATATGGAAACAAACAAATACATAAGTGAAATGAATATTTTAGTTATAAAATCTCGGAACATTGAAAACTAAGTCACTTCTAGCAAACTTCAACAAGAACAGTATTTTGAATGCGACAGAAGTGTTGTGGTACTGCATTTTCATGTGCAAAGCAGAAACGGCACTGCTTGGCAATGTCAATTTGTATTTCTGCCTGTATCTACTTCTCCATATGCTGGTACAATTGCAGGTACTGCTCATACCAAATCTGAAAGATAGAGAAGTTGTTTTCCTTTTGCTTAGAAGAAGATATGAAACATTCATTTTATTGTCAAAACTCTGCCCAACTGTGGACCAAATGAAATTTGATGACAAGTGTTTCCTGTTCCCAGTTATCACAAAAGCAGGATAAAATACTTGCAGCTTTTCAGGATGGCATCCTGTAGGGTTTTTAAGAATACAGTAAAAAAGCTCTCTTTGGGCTCCTTATTTTTCCCTTGTTGGCTGATATGGTTTGCACCTAATAATAAGCTGTTTTATTTAGATCAGCACATGTAAAACAAATGCAAAAATCCCAGTAACCCACTATGCACAGAACCCAAGCACCTATTTCCACAACAGAAACAGATGATTGCTCATGGATTTTTAAAATCAGATTTCTGTTATGGAAACAAAACAAGTCAACAAAAAAGCTCCCACAGAGCAGCTGGGCCAGGTGAATTTAGTTCGCATCTAGGTGAAAAGAGAAACACAAAACGAGTTCTGTTCCACTTCCTTGCACTCAGACTCCTTCTTCTTCACTTGAAAAAGGTCATTATTGCACCTTCAGAACAAAACTCTCGCACTCCACTGCAAGTTCTAGCTTTTTTCTTTCCACAAAGCATATACTCTGACTTCCATTTCTGACTGTCAAACAGATGAGCTTGCTGAGTATCAAACAAAATATAATGACAACAAAAATGCCTCCATGCAAACGCACACAGCGTGGGGAATAAACAAGGAGAATTGGAGATGCCTGTGCAATTGCAGGGCCACGATCTCATTGCGATTACGGAGACGTGGTGGGACAGCTCTCATGACTGGGCCATGGCCATGGAGGGCTTTAGGCTTTTCAGGAGGGACAGGCCAGGAAGGCGAGGTGGCGGAGTTGCTCTTTATGTGAGAGAGCAACTGGATTGTATGGAGCTCGGCATAGGGGAGGACGGAGCGCAAGTCGAGAGCCTGTGGGTGAGGATCAAAGGGCAGGGCAACAGGGGCGACACGGTCGTGGGAGTTTATTACAGGCCTCCCGACCAGGATGAGGAGGTGGATGAGGCCTTCTACAGGCAGCTGCAAGAAGCCTTGTCATCACAGGCCCTGGTTCTTGTGAGGGACTTTAAATCACTCTGGTGTCTGCTGGGATGATCACCCATCTGGGAGCAGACAGTCCAGGGGGTTCCTGAAGAGCACTGCAGATAACTTCCTGATGCAGGTGGTTGAAGAGCCAACATGGGCAGGGACACTGCTAGACCTGATCCTAACCAACAGAGATGGTCTAGTGGGAAATGTGAGGGTCGGGGCAGTCTTGGCTGCAGCGATCATGAGATGTTGGAATTCATGATCCTGCATGGAGGGAGCTGGGCAAGAAGAAGGACTGGTACCCTGGACTTTAAGTAAGCCAATTTTGACCTCCTCAGGGAGCTCCTTGGAGAAATTCCCTGGACCAGGCTCCTAGAAGGAAATAGGGTCCAAGCCAAGGCCCGCTTGGAATTAGAACTAGCGAGAGATGTCAAGGATAACAGGAAGGGATTCTACAAATACATCAACAGCAAGAGGAAGACAAGGGAAAGTGTCAGTCCGTTGCTGAAGGGGGAGGGTGCCTTTGTGACGGAGGATGTGGAGAAGGCAGAGTTACTAAATGCCTTCTTTGCCTCAGTCTTCTCTGCTAAGGCTGGTCCCCAGGAACTACAGAGCATAGATAGGGCTGACAGCTCTCAAGAGCAGTCCTTTAGCGTCCCAGACCCTAGGGAAACAAGATGGGACTGGAGAGAGGAAGACTTGCCCCGAGTAGAGGAAGACTTGGTTAGAGAGCACCTGAGGAAACTCAACAACCAGAAATCCATGGGCCCCGATGGGATGCACCCCAGAGTGCTGCAGGAGCTGGTGGATGTCATAGCTAAGCCGCTCTCCATCATCTTAGAAAGGTCCTGGAAAATGGAGGAGATGCCAGAGGACTGGAGGAAAGCCAATGTCACCCCGGTCTTCAAAAAAGGCAAGAAGGAGGAGCCGGGCAACTACAGGCCGGTGAGCCTGACCTCCATCCCTGGAAAGGTGATGGAGCAGCTCATCCTGGCTGCTGTCTCCAGGCACATGGAGGAGAAGAAGGTGCTCAGGAGTAGCCAACATGGGTATACCAAGGGGAGATCATGCTGGACTAACCTGATAGCCCTCTGCGATGGTATGATTGACTGGATAGATGACAGCAGAGTGGTGGATGTCATGTATCTGGACTTCATTAAAGCTTTTGACTCCGTTCCTCACAGCATCCTCCTGGGCAGGCTCCAGAAGTGTGGATTAGATGAGTGGACAGTGAGGTGGATTAGGAATTGGCTGCATGGCAGAGCTCAGAGGGTGGTAATCAGTGGTGCCGAGGCCAGCTGGAGGCCTGTGGTTAGTGGTGTCCCCCAGGGGTCAGTCCTTAGTCCAGTCTTGTTCAATTTATTCATTAACAATCTGGATGAAGGGATGGAGTGCTCCCTCAGTAAGTTTGCTTATGATATGAAACTGCGAGGAGCAGCTGATAGCCCTGAGGGCTGCGCTGCCATCCAGAGGGACCTGCACAGACTGGACAACTGGGCAGTGAGAAACCTCATGAAGTTCAACAAGGGCAAGTGCACCTGGGCAGGAGTAACTCTAGACACGCCTACAGGCCTGGGACCGACCTTATGGAGAGCAGTCCTGTAGAGAGGGACCTGGGCGTCATGGTGGACAACAAGTTGACCATGAGGCAGCAGTGTGCCTTCGTGGCCAAGAAGGCCAATGCGAACTTGGGGTGAATTAAGAAAAGCATTTCCAGTAGGTCGAGGGGAGTGATTCTGCCTCTCAGCACTGGTAAGGCCGCACCTCAAGTACTGTGTGCAGTTCTGGGCTCCCCAGTGCAAGAGGGATGTGGAACTGCTGGAGAGAGTCCAGTGCAGGGCTACAAAGATGATTAAGAGCCTGGAACATCTGCCCTGTGAGTAAAGGCTGAGAGCTGGGCCTCTTCACCCTGGAGAAGAGAAGGCTGAGAGGGGACCTCATCAGTGTGTTTAAGTAGCTCAAGGGAGGGAGTGAGGAGGATGGGGCCAGTCTCTTCTTGGTGGTGGCTAGCGACAAAACTAGAGGAAACGGCCACAAATTGAGGCACCAAAAGTTCCACAGGAACTTGCAAAGGAATTTCTTAACAGTGAGGATGACAGAGCCCTGGAACAGACTGCCCAGAGAGGTGGTGGACTCTCCTTCTCTGGAGATCTTCAAAACCCGTTTGGATACCACTCTGCGCCACATGCTCTAGGAGACCCTGTGTGTGCAGGTAGGTTGGACTAGATGATCTCTAGAGGTCCCTTCCAATCTTAAGCATTCTATGATTCTAAAATCTTCGCACTCACTAAGACTGCTGTGCATCCCAAGCATCATTTAAGTCACACAATTTGGTTATGTTGTAGCCCAAGACCTGGACTGTTCTGTAACACAAAGCGACAGTGTGACTGAAAAAAAATAATTAAAGAATATGAAAAGTTTCTTTCAAATCATGTCCATATAGCTGAAATGAGAACATAGACCATATATAGACCAGCATTGTGAACATGCTTTCTTTATCTAAATTCATCATAAAATATATTTTTATAAAGGTCCGACGTGTTCCTTTGAAGGGAAGTTATGGAGGAAGGGATGAAACACATAGAACCAGGGAGTTTGTATGTTCTACAGTTCCAGTAGTGAACAGTGAAATTAATCAAACTACTAACTGAGGCATGTACCCACCCATGTAAAGCAAGTCTAGGAGTAAGAGCAGAGATATTACGGAAGTAGTGGAAAAGCTCCCATAAGCATCATTGAGGTTAGGAAATTAGAAGAGCAAATAGAAAAAAAAAAATGTTTTGAAAACATCTTACTGAAATAGACATATAGATACATATAGAGAGGAAAAGGTCTGTTTGAGTAAATGCCAGAGTGTTTTCTTTCAGGCTATAAATACTAAATTTCAGTATAAATTAAGTGAATCATACACATTTTTTGTCAAGTTAGGACATTTCCTCTATTGAATCATTTTTTTTTTTCTCATTTTCACGAATTCTTTGATAGTAAACGCTCACAGTATTGTTGTAAGAAATCACAAAAGCATAAAGTTGGATTACTAAGGCTGGGAAGGGAAAGAAGTTAAATAGGGACCATTCATCATTTCAGCCATGGGCAGGTATCCGAAGAAATTGCAACTTTTTAAGTATTGGATCATTTGGACAGAGTGAAGGGGCACAGACAAAGTATCACTTCTTAATCTGATGGTTCTAACAATTCTGTAGCCCATCTTCGAGTCAACAGCAGAACACCTAAGGATAGTGATTTCTGTATTTATCAGAATGATAAAAATAAAGCTCCCCCAAGATCTGTTTTAGACTTCCTTGTTGGAGTACAAAATCAGTAGTTGTTTTATTTGCTCAGCTGATTGTTTAAATTAAGCAAGAATCAGTAACTTCTGCCATGGTAGAGCCTTTACCGGAATGCATGTGAGTGTGCACCATTTTTACATGCCCTATGCCAGGAGATTTAAAAATGAGGCATAAATTCTGATATCTTGTTTGGATATAGTAGGATTTAGAAACTCCATGCAATGACTCTCTACTCAGTGGAGCAGTAAGCTGACTGACTGCAACAATTGCAATACATCTCCTGAAATTATTTGGAAATGCACTCTGGCACACACGAGCCAAGCACTTCTAAAGGTAATTGCCTGAAAAAAAATGAAAGCCCAAGCTTTCCACTCTCAGCACTGAAACTTCATCTTCGTCAAAACAGAAACGAGCAAATCCAGTCCTTATTCCTGTCACTGCTACAAACCAAAAATCATTCCAGGGACTGACCATGCTGCAAAGACTTCAGAATGAGCTCTGATGCTGTTTTCTTATATATACATGAAAACAGACATCACTAGCACACTGCCCCTCAAAAAATATGCCATCTTATGGAAGAATCTGTGCTGTTTGCCTTACTTGTATGTACTCCCCGCTGATGACTACAGGATTCATGTGCTCATATGGAGAAAAGAGACTTCTCTACCTTAACAAATACACCCTGGCTTCTTGTATGACAGTCTTTTTTTCTTTTTTTTTTTTTTTAAAAAAAATTATAAAAAATTTTTTTTTTTTTTTTTTAAAAAAAAAAAAAAGTCTTTCAAATATTTTAAAAACACTGAAAGCAAAAGAAAAAAAATATTCACAGGACAGAATATTAAGAATTCTGACATTCTTTACTTGGAGGTGTTAACTTCCTTCTAGCTGCATTTACAGGTAAGTTTACCATGTCACAGGAAAACAGCTTCTTGTGTTCAGAGGTGACACACAAGACAATTCATCTTCATTATATAAAATAAATAAATGACATGAGGTGACAGAAGGGCTATTGAGCGTGCCTTTCCAGGCAACAGCAACTAAAAGGAGCATTTAGATAAAAAATCTGCAATATTCCACATTTCCAGGAGGGGACAAAGTTCTTCCTGTCACATCAGGCCAGAGAGGACATCTATTTCAGAGCCTCAGCATAACTGCATTTGCTGGGAACCTGCAGAGACACTTCCTATCTCTTGCTCACCTCATCGCTCTACTCTCTGTTGCCTGAAATTGCAGGTCTCCTTGAAGAAGAGAGCAGAAGACATCTCACTTGGTGAGTAGCACCACCAGGTGCAACCTTTGAGCAGTTCTGCAGTGCTGGAGGAAGGCTTTTACCTCCCTGTGGGTATAAGGCTGTCTAGTGGAAAACCCCTAAAGGGTGAACTGGTGGCCAAAAGTATGGGCAAGTAGCCCACTCAGAGGCTGAGCAAGACTAGTAAGAGGAAGTGAGCTCAAGCAAGAAAAACACAGGGACTGTTCTTACTGGATAGCTACTGATATCAAACAGTATCAAACAGGAGACTTGGCTGCATGGGATAGGCTCCCTACGTGCTTGAACAGTTCATGAACAGTGGATCAGTATATAAATGTAGCACTATAGTAACAAATATTGGATCACCAACCTGGTAGCCCCTGCTCCTCAATACCAACACGCCTCTCATTACTCCTATCAACAGCAGAGATCTCAGACTAACTCTTTGGTTCATTCCTCTTCTGGTAATCTCATGGTTTGGCTCAGATAATGCCTGACAACTATGATCACCTCAGAATTGCATAAAGACCCTCCCAACTGGCTGGCAATCAAATTTTGATTTCAGGTAGTAGAACCTCTAAGTGTAACTGGGATTAGCTGCAGGAGATGTCACATGCACCTCCATTCGCTTTTGATTGTTTCCCATTTCAAAGTCCTGCTCTTAACTATGCAAACTGTTAATAGCTGATTTATAGCAATCCTCATTCCAGATTACCTGGAATTGATAAAGAAATCTAAACTAAATGTCAGTAAAAAGTGAGTATTTCACTTCTGTAGGTCCTAATTTGTGCAATAGCATCTTGGGAGGGTGAAGATCCCATATAAACTAATTTTAAAAACAAACCTGTTTGTAGAAAGCTACAATATATTAAAAAAACCCCAAAGAAACCAATGTAAGCATCACATCTTAGCAACAGACTAAAAAGTTATTTTTCCCTTATTGTTTTCTGTTGAATGGCGCTTACACATTTGATATTTGTAGCCTTCAGCCTTTTAAATTAGACAAGACAGAGAGAAGTCATGCCTGAATTACACAGCCTGAACAACTATATTTTTCATCTGGGCTTGTACATGGAGGTTATATAAGCAATCAAGCAAAAACAGTCACTACTTTAAAAAGGTTCATTGTGGTGAAATATTTTTTTTTTTAATCTATGTTCTCTTTAATAAAGGTGAATATATAAGGGTACATGGTACAAGTTGGACACTATCCAGATATATCCATAGTAATTAAATAATCATCCTTAAAAACATTAAAGTATTTTGAAGATTTATGGTAAGATTTAGCCTGAGACAGACATTTCAGGGCCAGGTTTTCAGTAATTAATTAATCAGGATAATCAAAGATTCCCACATTTTCAAAAGCACTGTCAAATATACCAGTTTGCTCTTCAAGTTCATATTTCCATTCCAGTGCCTTTGCTTGCTACAGATCATGTCTGCTGCTTTACTAACTCATAAAATGCAGATAATTTGATCTGCAAGTTCAGCATTAAAAGGTGTTTTAAATATCACTGCACCTAAATAACACACATTTCCACTTTTAGAATATGCACTTGAAAGATTTTTAAAATTTAAAAAAAAAAAAGGAAAGAAAGAGATAATTATCTTGGTATCTGAGTAGACTAGCTTTGTTATCTTTTAATATTTATGATTTTTTTCACACAAAACATACAATGGAAAAAAGAAATCAGAATTAGAAATTACGAGCAATTATTTTTTACCATTTATTTTATCTTTAAATATTATTAATCTTTGTTTTGAATGCAGTGCTTCATTTACACAGGACTGCTGATAATTGATATACAAATGTAATGAGAATTTATTTTCATCCTACCAGATACTTTATTTTTTTCAAGAGAAAATGAAGGAATAAAAATCATTTATCTAAGTAAAAGTGCTTGTGTAGGATTCAATAGTCACAGAACTTTTACACTAACTGCTAATGACACCCAAGGGTATAAAATCCATTATACAGATCTGGAATAAAGGAAGCCTAATTTTTATTTCTGAAAAAGGCATGCTGTTGCATTCTTCTTCCCTATTTTATTAATGAATAAAAATGTGGGTAATTATTATTTCTACATAAAGTCCTATATAAATTCCAGACTGAGACTATGAAACTGCCCAACCACATGTGATTAAATGACTATCATGAATTTGTATTTCTTGCTTCCATAAACATACATGTTGATTCTAATCTTCCCATATTGATGGCAAAGCTTGTTTGTCTTGTAAATATTGAATGTAGCGTCCAGACTAACACACACAAAAAAGGAAGTGATGGAAACCGGAACCTCCAATGATCCTGTAGACTTATCTTAAGGGCAAGCTTGAAATGTATCTTTTGATTATGACTTGTCCTAATGAGGGCATAAGGACCCAAAAGGAAGAACTATTTTCGTTATTTATCAATCTTCTACAATATTGTTTTTTGTAACTGCAAAAACTTTAGCATGTATTGAGCTCTTTTATCTACCCTAGACAACTGGAAATTAGACACATCCAATTAGAAATCTAAGCTTTTCTATGAACTAATCATAATTTACTGGTAGAATTCTACTACAGAAAGTTTCTTTTATAAATGTAAATTGTGCTTCATCTGTCTGCTGTTTCCCAATAATGAACATGATTCACTGTATGGACAACTCCAAAGATTTACAGTATAAAATATGTTGGAGAACAGAAATTGCCTACACATGACGGAAAGAAAGCTTGCTATTAAAGCTAGTTCCTCAATCTTGCAGACAAGCACAATGCCCTCTGCATACCTTAGATCAAATCACTTTGAACATGAAACCCATGTATATTCATACATATACACCAGCCCGGGTTGGGGGACTTCTTGCAGCATCCAAGAAAGAGAACATCTCTTAGAAGTGGCTTCCCAAACATCTTCCTCTGTCTCTACCCTCTGCTGCATTACTGCTTTCCAGTTTTTCCAAAATTTCCTGCTTTTCCTATATTTTCCTGCTTTTCCAAAATTTCAGATGCCTGTAGTCCTGTGCCTTCTTTGTCCAAGTTTGGACAAACACAGTGGTTTTTCCTAAATCCCCCTCTTTTAAGTGTGGGGTTTTTTTTCCTTTTTTTTTTTTAATTCCACAGACTTTCTGTGGAAAGAGAGCATCCTTCTGGGGAGTCTTACAAAATATCTATGGAAAAAAAGGAAATTTTGCAAAATACCTAGGTAGCTGCACCAATGACATCATATAAACTGAAACTGGCTAGGTAACATTACCAGAAATATCAACTGTTGGTATACACGCATCAACACTCAAAATAATATGGAGAACATAGTTATGAATTGTTTATTTGGTAGGAGACTGTGACGGAGAAAGGGAGATGCAAAGGTCGCAAAAAAGGAAGGACAGGCAAAGCAAAAAATATAGTATTCAAATGCTATGATCACTGCTTTTCAAGGCGTACCTGCCAGATAGCCCTGTACTAGATCAGCACAAATGCAATAATCTTACCCAGTTAAGTCATGTGCAATAAAAGTAGATTTCTCCTTGAAATTATTGAAATAGTCAAGTAATTATAACTTGAACTTGTTGTTCTTTGCTATCTGCTCCTTAACTTGCCTCTCATGCACAGGCTGCCTCCAGCAAAGTCTGTAACAGTCACTTCTCTACAGAGAGGCAGATTCATTGCCACCTATTCCTGGATAATGCTCCAGCCAGCCATTTTCTTACAAGTTTGTCTTCAGTGTTTGCAATGAGAAAGTGCACTAGTTTTCTGCAGTATAAAAACAGCTATTCTAAATGCTGTCTGCTTTGTAAGACCACAGGAAAAACAGAGGAAGATGGAGAGGAGGAACAAAATGAAGAAAAGCTATTAGGAGAAGGAAATAAAAAGAGATTAAGGATCTAACAATGAACACAAGTAGGATGCTACTTTAACTAGATTACATTTATATTAGGCTAAGACAAAACATATAAATCCTTTTTGACTCCAAAGTTATCCCAGTAGCAGAAAAAAACAAACCAAATAAGCCAAAACTCAGATTTTGGAGCAGCACAGGCTAGTAGCAAAGAAACAGTATATGAAGAAAGGAAATTTTCTTTTAAAAGTCTGTTGGATAGACCTGTTTCTGTGTCATGATCAAGGATACTAGTGACAGTTGTGACTATTATGTGACCAAGAGTAACAGAAGTCAAAGGTGTGATTCTAATATCATAGATCACATAGGTAAGCTTCTGGTAAAAGGGAGAAGGCAAAGAGAAATCACTTTGTAACTTTTAAAATTATTTCATGTCTTTAAGAATTATAAGTGCATTGTGGACAGAATTGAGAACCATGTAATTAAAAATGTTGGCATACGGTGTCATAAAGACAGAACTCACTTTGGGATGACTGATAATGAAACCAAAATGCAAACCAACATAGAGAAAGCTGACCAAACCAGACGTGCCTTTCATTTTTACAGCTCAATCTAAAGTGCAAGCATATAACTAATGTAATAACAAATTGGTCATGCACAATCTATTATTCCTTATCAAGAGCTCAATAATTTGGTACAGTTTTACAGAGCGTTTTTCCACAAAACAGATTCTATCTTAATAGAGATATCTGCCTTCATGCAGACATGCAAGTCAAACAGGAAGACCTATTTTCCAATGTACTGGGTTTCTCATGTACTACCATGGGTAATTCATGCCACCTTTGAAAGAGAAATAAATACAATCTGTATGTAGATCGTATTTAAAAAGAGGTTGAAAGTTTATGAAAGCATTTCTTTTTAGTCTTTCCACAGGAAGAAAGACTGTTCTTGATTAAAACTTCCATTTAAGATGTTGCTTGTTTGCATTTTCAAAAGATATTGTGTCCTAAGGATTATGTTTTCTGGAGATGTCTGGTATTCTGCACAAGGGCTACTATCTGGAACACATACTGGGTGTTTCACTTCAAGCTACCATTTATTTTCCAGGTGCTTACAACTGTGCAAATTATGGGCTGAAAATTAGGGACTAGGGCTGAAAGTTAGGGACAAAAAATACAAGACAAATAAAAAAAGAGAGAATGAAACTAACTCAAAAAACAAACAAACAAAAAAGGTAAGAACATGGAGTAGAAATAGTTTGAGAAGAATGGATTGAGAGTGGATAACGACATCAGGTGAAGGAAGAATAGAAGAAAGGAACTGCAACGCATAGGAAATGAAAATGCGACATCTGGGTAAAAAACACAAAAAGAGTCAAAGAAAGCAAATGGATATAGCTGGAGAAAGAGGTGAGAAACAGCAGACCAGGACTCAGCCTTGCTAGGAAAGTAACCTAGGTTCAAATGGGAAATCAGGAGATGAACCTGAGGACTGGTTAGGAAATGGGGTAGCAAACGACTAATGGAGCAACAGAAAGGAAAACAAAAGAATCTGACAAGCTGAGAAGGGGAACAAGCAAAATGATTTCTTAAAATGAGAAAAAAAAAAATCTTTCTATATCTCAGAAAAGAACAAAAAAAAATCTGCCTGGTGTTTTCCTCCATTCAAGAAGACCATGTTTTAGGTCATACTGGTTCAGGCCAGCTCTGCAAAGAGTTGTCACAGTGCTTACTTTTTTGTGTGTGTTTTTACCCATGATGTTTGGCCATGATGGTCCCAAAGTACAGACTAACAATACAAAGTAGGTAGATTTTTTTGAGCTCATTTGGTAGAGAAGTCATAAAGCAAATGTAATAAAGCAGTAAACAGGAAAGATAAACATAGGAAGGGAAGAAATGCTGCCCCATTGAACTGAATATCTTTCACCTTAGCACAGAGTTCATATTTCATCATAGAAATCAAATGCTTCCCAGACGGTTACCAACTACATAGCCCTCATTTTCAGGTAATCATACCTGATATTCTAGGGATCTACTACATAAGAGTGCTAAACACTAGGAGTTGTGAATTAAAAAATTACACAGCACAATCAAGGGAATTCACTTTGGTGAACGTTTTTCATTTTTACCTCTGTGTTTCAGCATGCCAAGTGCAGAAGCTGATAAAAGAAGACAACAGATGTGAAAAGAAGTGTTTGTGAGGCATTCTCATATATGCCACAGGAAAGGCTACACGGAAATCAGTAATTCTACACAATTATAACAATAAATTAGGCTTACGAAAACACTTCTGAGTGAGGTAGAAAAAAAATGATAACATATTGAATTACCACTCACGCACAAACCTTTTTATGCACTGAATGAAATGTAGTCTTTAAGGGCATGTGGAAGGGAGCTATTTAACTAAGAATTTTCTTACTGCATATTTTAAGTAGGCCCAAGTAAAGTAGCAGAAACAGCCTTATCCAACACAATTCTGAGGGTCTGAATGTTAAGACTCTGCAACTACAGTAGGTCTTCACACATAGAAGAAAACTGTAAAATGTGTGAACATGACTGGAAATACAATAGTAGCAGAGAGTTGTGCAATAGCTATACCTACTATAGCAAGGTTTCCAGTTGGAGCTCTTATGTTACTGCTGGAGAAAAACATTTTTAGTTTGTCCATCCAAAAGAGACAAAGAAATTATTCCAGAAGTTTATGGATTATTAAAGGAAAAATGCAGATATCAACAAACCCCAGCAAATTCTTAACTGTGAAAAAAAAAAAAGGGTTTGGGGGGGAATTCCCCATAGAAACTGAAATAATAAAAAACCATCTCATGTCCTGTTGCAGTCATTTTAGGTAAGTGACATTGTCAAGTAAAGAAATTTAGCTGTACTGCAAAATACAAGCCACTTAGTGGTACTCAAAGAACTATTACTGTGGATCAAAAAGTACTTGATATTACAGAGCAGGAGCAGTTCAAACTGCTCTTTGCTGAATACTCTGAAAATGAAGATCACATGGCAGGAAGCCAAATAACTGCAAAAATGTGGTCTATAAAACAAAATTTATTTTTACTGTGATATTGGCACACAAGACAAAAATGATCCTTTCATCACTAGCTTGCAGGAATGTCTTTTTTTTTTTTTTTTAAGTTTCATTATTATATCAAATACTACTCTTCCTATGAATGGTATTCCTCCAAAATCACATGATCTAAATCATGACAAGGAAGATTTTTTCCTTAAACACTAAGAATCATTAATTAAGCCAAATTTCTCAGAGCATACTCAGACAGTTTAGAAACCCAAAGGACTTGTTACAATATTCACTGTGGACTGAACTAAGGTCTATTTGTTTTCTGTTTTACTTACATATAAACATTTATAGAAAATTAATAATGACCTTCTAAACCCTGATTTCATGATAAAAATGTTTAGAATCATTATCAGTTCGAACTATTCCTGTCTTTTCTCTTATTCCTCACTTCCACCCTTGTGCTGCCAAGCACTCACCTGCCAGTTTTGCTGACAAACCTATTTCTGGAACCACAGCTTTGAACCTGTTCAAGGAAGAAATTCAGATTAAAAGAATATTTTCATAGGCTCCTTCTCAAATTGCATCTTGAATATCTTAAGTCAGGACCACTACAGAACTCATTACAGTGTAAAATGAAGGACTGAATCCTCTAGTCACAACACCCCAGTAATGACCACAAAAATGTATGTTATTCTTTTACTAACAGGCCAGAAAACTGCCCAATCTCATGGAGATCACCAGGCACAACCACCTCCTGGCCATCCTCCAGGCACAACCACCTCGTGGCACAACCACGCATGGCCATAAAGTCTTCCTCTAGCAAAGCACTTGTTTAAAAGCTAGAGTTCTCCCCTATCTTCATTTATTACTGCCACAGTTCACAGTTTTTCTGGACAGGTCTGTTTATGCAGCAGTGGCATAAGCCTGATGAGTAAAATGGCCTGGTTAAAAATACTCAAATTATCAATCGTGTTACAGAACTTGACTGGGCCACAGACAGCTCCATTGGCAAAACAACAGGGACACGACTGCAGCAGAGCCTGATATCTGCTTTTGCCATCATGAATATTTTAAGTTGGAAACACATCCTCAAATAACATGAGTCTAACTATAGATATTCATTTGTTTAGAAGTTTCATCACAATGGAAAACCAGAGGGTGCCGAGCTCTGGAGCTCTGGGCAGCATATGAGCTCTGCCATTGAAGGAGCTTCCTCCACGCCTGATGAAAAGCCTGAAAGAGGTTAGCATAGGTCTGTGTGGGCCCGGGAGAAGTGGTAGAAATACACTAAAATAACAGGAAGGAATGGACAGAAGCAGATAGGGAACATTTTTAGGAGGGTAGTGATAAAAAGCTGAGGGGAAGTTCTGTTAGAAAGCTTCCATTAGATTCTATTAGAATCCTGCCTCAAAGAAATCTGAAAATGTAAAAGAAAGTACCTTTCTTGTGCAGTTCCCCCTGGGCCCAGGGAAACGGGACTGCAGCTGTTCAGTATGAGCAGAGGGCTGCACTGAACAAAGAACAGGCAGAAACTCTAGACTCCAGGAGCCATGTCTGCCTCAAATGCAAACAGACGGCAGGACACTCGGGCAAACACGCAAGACAAATCGCATGGTGACAGTACTTCAGATTTCTAATGTTCGCATTAACTGAGTTGTGTTAGATACTGCTTTTTTACAGGACAAAAGAGCATTTAAGTGAAATCATTAGAGAGAGAGTGTGAAGCAAAGGTCTACCATTCATTTCTGTTGCATATGCACATTTTATCTTTTAATTTACTATTACATTGAGAGAGAAAGAGCTTTCTTTGGTTTTGTTGTTCTTTGTATCAATTTCATTTTCATTTTATTTTTTAAAAAAGTTAAAACTGAAAAAGAAGGCACTGAAGTTTTTCATACATTATTTGAATGATCCAAATCAGTATTTGAAGTTCACACATCACTGAGAGAGTGAGGGGACTTTGTCTCTGCTATTACTGCAAAAAGAACAAAACAAGAAAAAAATCAGGAAAGTAAAACCTTCACCACAGACCATGAGAGGTCATCCCAAATCTTAACTCCAGTCAGTTCATGTTAGCCATAGTGGAATAGCTACTTGAACACACAAGAATAAGTTTGTGGAAGCATTAAGGTGACAAAATTCCACATCTGCATGACACTGAGGATAACTTGTGACCCTGCAAGCAACACACCTCACCAAACTCAAAGAGTTTTGATCTCAACAGCAGTGGTTAAGGGCATAGCAAAGAACATGGAACAGCTAGATCAGGCAAAAGCAGAGCTGATTCATCTTGACCCTTATGACAACTTCCCATTCCCTGTAGAGCAGTGGGCAGGAACAAAACACACTCTACCCTCCTCTCCAACAGGCACCTGTCTCCCCACACAAGGTGGGAACATACTTAATATGACCTTCTCTGCAGCACAAACCTTTGGCTTCCCACGTGGAGATCCCTTTCCAGAGTCCTGGTGAAATCAAGTGGCATGGGGATACAAATCTACAACTAAAACACATGGTACAGATGCTTGGGTAAGTCTCCTTGAAAAATACTTATGCCGAATCTACAGCAAACTTTTCAAAGTTTATTTTATCTTTGGCCAATATTAGGCACAATTTAATTCTAGCTTGCAGTGACTCTTTGTCAGACTTAATTTTTAATCAGTAACATCTTTGAGCATCTTCTTTTACAGCTGTACAACTTACAGCTGGTCAAATTAACTTTAGGATTTTTCTTGAATAGAAAATGGTCAGCTTTTTAGGTTAAGCATCTGTTTTCTAAGCTTTCTCCAATGGGAATCCCCACAGCAGAGTCATCACCTTATGAAGCTGCTGCTTTATATGGAACTGCTGACATGCCCCTAAATCTACCAGTACCCAGGCAAAATGGGACAGGGTTACACTTGGCAATGCAGTTCCCTCAACTCCCAGGGGAGTTGCTTACCACTGCAGACAACATAATGCTATGCTAGTCCCTGTAGAGCTTGACAGTCATCCTGAACTGCAAATAGGAAACTAAGAACAGAGATTCATCTTCTAGGATAAGGAAAAATAGAAATGCAAACAAATGCTAACAGGTAACTGAAAGTAAAGACAATCTTAGTGAACTTTTAAATTTTCAGTCATACAAACTCTTACATTTCAAACATTTCTGTAAAATGAGTTGCAAAAGGCAATTTGCTTCTCCTAAAGAAGCTACCAGTAAAGCATGGCAAGACTGCAGCACATGAGTGATAAAGTTGGGAAACTGAACTTTTAGAATTGGATGAAAGGACTCCTCTTGGGATATTGTTTTCTCTTTGTTTCCCAAATGAACCAACTTGTGTCTTTGAAATAAATGCAAATTAACAAGTAACACAGCCTCCTTCTGGTGTTTATAACAAAAGTTCCCCTATTTCTCATGAGAATCCTAAAGAAGAGGGCAGCAAATCATACAAGCAATCCTGATACCAAGTGAGCCATCTCCCTGGAGACAGATGTGCTAGTTTCCCAGCTCCGCTACCAGCTGAACTGGGTTCCTCTTCTCTTACATCTCCCTCAGCCAGAAATCCTACCAAAAAGATGCAACAGGACTATTGATCGAACATGTGAACACTTGTTTAACTGGTTTAGTGAGGTTTCTACCCAGCACTGTTATCCAGGGATGGATTTTGCTCAAATCTGTAGTAGAGTATCATCCAAAATTCATTCAGAACTCAGTATTTTCCTACAAATCCCATAAAAGTGCTGGTTCATTAACAGGAAGTTAACATAGGCACTACTTCTTTCTAATAAACAGTCTTTTTTGCTTTTTAAGATACCTTTATTAATGTCCTGAACAGAAATGATGTAGTGTATCCAATGTCATAACTCATTTTTTCAGTTTAAAAAAAATTATTTGATTTTTTTTCCTCCAAACGCTGATGAAAGAGTGTTGGCTTTTTAACTGAAGGTTTTCAGTTTCATTTTATGTGACATCACTAATTACACTTAATTTGAGAAAAAGATTCAAATGCTGTATGGACAAAAACCCTCCTTTACACATTAAAGTGGTGGAAAAATATTTTTAACTCTAAATGATCATAGTAATAGCAAATGTTAATTTGTACTTATCCAAAAAATATACAGTCCAGATTTTACTCAGCATTGGATTTAAATTTGTTTCTGCTTAAACATTCTTTTAGTATCTATAAATAATTTATATCATAAAGCTGCATTTAAAAATACATTAACAGATTTGTATTTAATGAGCTGTTGAAAACTAGTTCATTTATCTTTGAGATGCTTATCACTGGGACTATGCTGAATGAGACAGTAATCCTCAGCATTCATTTGATAGTTATAAAGAAAGTCTGACGACTTTCAGAGAAAGCCTGAGGTAATGGAAATTTTTCCATTTGATTTTCTTATAGCTCTTAGGACTCTGTGCAAGCACATGCTTATTCACACCTCTTCTTTTCAGATAGGCCATATGAGACGACACGTTGAACTGTATCTGAGAAGTCAAGCCAAATCTAATGAGTCATCTTGTTGTGCTTGCAGGATATTTTTCTCCAGATATATTAAGGGGAGATATCTACAGGGCATTTCTGAGGGCAAACACACTGTTAAATAAAAAAGACAGTTTACAGATTTTAAAATGCTGATTTTGCCCAATAGACTCCATGTATTGGAAAATGTAGAGGAAAATCTATCCATCCCCAATGCAGTTTGTTGCACTGCACAGTGTTCTGTGGAAAGATCAGCTACTCCCAAGGGAAAAGTTGCCCCCACCTTCAGTTACACTAACTTGAGTTTAAAAGTAATTATGTATGTTTAATAAAAGAAACAGAGACCATGATTTACAAAAAGACTTAGTATCAATTACTGATACCTGCAAGGTAGCAAAAGTTCAGTTCTTAAACTACATGGCTGTTTTTCTGCCTCTTAGGGATTCTATCTTCACCCATCACTAAATTTTAGACAATAAATACACGGAAAAGTACAGCAAATTCAGGGAAAAAATCCACTGTTCCATTACTCTGCTCAAAGCCAGATTCATTTCTAGCACTGAAATATTAAAAAGATATCCTACAATATTTTTACACAATGGGTCCAGTATCAAAAGCTCTACAGAATAAAGGTAAACTTGTGCTCTCTTTTTTTTTTTTTTTTTTT
>PTEX01000278.1:373441-583191 GCA_003342815.1 Eudromia elegans | reverse complement strand
ATGACGTTATGTGCCATATGTGCGGCAGAAAGCAATGTAGTAGGATGGGCCAAAGATGCAACTCGCGCTCTAATCTACAGTTTTCTGTTTTTTTTTTTTTTTTTTTTTTTTAACATATCCTTGTTTTAAGTCAAAAGGAGCAGAAAATCAAGAACAGGCCAAATACTACAGACACAGAACTACCACTTTTGCATGGCATAAAATTTAAAAAATAAAAATACAAAAAAATACCAAAACCAGACAACTGTAAGTATCTAATGATCCAAACACCCACAAAGACATATAGTATGTGACAAAAGACCAATGGATATTCATATTTCAGGAGTTTACTAACTGTATCAGGTAGCAGAGATACAAGAATGAGTGCAAGGTTAGAAAATCTGTCTTAAATATAGTCTGGCAAGAATATTGAGGATAGTGAAAAGGTCTTTGAGAAGCATATAGAGTCATTTTGCTTACTGAGCTGGCAGGAACACAGGAAGAGATATGCTTAAACAACTGGAGTAGGCTCTGGTTCTTCTCATAGCAACAAGGGAATGTTGCTGTGATTTCCTCAATCACAACGGAAAGAAAAATAAAAGATTGACTACAAGCAAATCTTTTACTGTCACAATAAAATAAGCACACCTGGCAAAGCAGTATAGGTGAGAAGAAAAGGTGTAAAAGGTGTTTTACAGAGGGAGTATAAGTTTTTGATGCCCAGATGGACTCTCTTAACTATGGGTTGGATTTTTTGTCAAAATACGCATCCCTGCTAGTGTAAACATTACCTCTGCATTTCAGAAAGAGAAGATAAACAGCTGAAGAACCTTTCCATCATGGTAGAAGTAGAGCAGCAGTACATGACACATCATAACGGTACATGCATTTGTACTGGGATGTAATGTGAAGATACTTGTGGCCAGTAATGGTTCTGGCATTTATGATTTAGGCTATATGATGTCTTACTTAGACTTATATGCCATCTGCTGTTGTATCATTAGATTCATCCAACCCCTTGGCTAAGTGGCATGTTCAAAAATTATGGCATTTCTTCAGCTTGGCAGAATTTAACTCTGAGTACTAAACTGTAAAAAAAAAAAAAAAGTCCATACAAAACACCGTAGGTTGAGCTTCACAGAAGACAAGAAAGGAGACTACAAAGTAGCATCACTGCCTTTGCCTTGCAGTTAGGAAGCTGTTCTGCAGGAGTGCAGGTTTTTAACTCTCCCAACTACATGTGACCTCCTCCTGCTGTAACAATCTGGATGCACTGGAATGCCACCGGTCTATTTGTTAAATGCTTGCTCATAATTTATAGTCCAAAGTTATTCATGACTAGTTTATACACACTTATTATTATGCCATTAATTACTCCTTCACTTAAAAAGCTATTATACTTCTCTAGTGGCTGCCCTACTGAAGTGTTTGCAGAAAACATTCATATTCTCTCCCAAATGTAACTGCTAGAGAAACAACCCATGCTGTTTTAGGCTAAATTAGTATGTGTATTCATACTTTTGAGATTCTCTTCTCATTTAGTTCTTATAATAAATGGTTTTGTCGTTATTACTTTCCCTGTTACATGTAAAATGAAGAAGGTTAAAAGAAAAACAGTATGAGACTACATATGAGAATAGTATGAGTAGAAGCCCATATGGAAAACAAAATGTCAGGATTAGGGTACCGGTCTGATGCAAAGCCTGATCTGATTAATAAGATACACAGAATAGTTTATAGAAAGTTTTTGTGGCGGTGGAATATCAACAGTCATCAAAATTTCACTATCAAACATAGAAATGTACTTGAATATTATTCTTCTTACCATTTAAACCCAGACATTTTTCAAATTTACCCACTCTAGGAACTGATGTATCAGTACCATTGTTCATGACACTTGTCAGAGCCAAACTGAAATGCCATGTACTCAACTCTGAGTCCCCACACTGACCACACTCTGCAAGAAAAATCTCACAAAATGGGACTGCCAATAGAGTGTATGTTCAATCAGGGATGCATCAGCCACTTTAGCATCAGAATTTGCAGGAAGGGTAAAACACAAATGTACAGCGAAGAGAGGGGTATAGCAATATCATATGACGACGGAGTGTCATTTGACACTTCATATATTTAGTTAAAGAAACAGATTTTTACTGTGGCTGACAACTGTGAGCTTCTTCCCTCTCTGCAGTTTTTATAGAAAATTTACTATTTACTATTGTGTAACACACTTGAACCAAACCTACAACAGAACCTAGCTCTTTTGGTCAAACACCCCTGTACTTTAGTCACTACAGGCATACCTACACTTCAAAGATATTTGACACAAAATGCAATCATACTCAAATTAGGTGAACAGGCCTATCACTGTAATGCTCATTATAGAGCTCACTGGGGACTAAAAAAACGATCCTCAAAATCTAGCAAATAATACTGTTAGATAACTTGCCTTTTTTTCACCTAGCATAACTATACTCCTACAACATACAAGCTCATTGATAGCTAATCTAAGAAAACCTGTCACTACTAAACCGAAACGATACATTTCTTACACAATTATTTGGGACAATACTCATCTTCAGCACTTTTCATACAAACATCGTCTCATTCTCTTTGTTCCACTTTCCTCCACCATCCTCCATAGTCACACATGTTTTTCATCCTGCTCCACGCTGCCCAAGAAAACAAATTTCCTTTCAGTTTTACAACCTGAAGAGCAACTCCCACCAAATCCTACAAGTCTATTATATAAGAGCCCTCTCTGAATGCTGAAAATGCCTGTGAAAGTCGCCTGGCCTCTGCAACTCACAGCCAATTGCCTCAAAGAACTCTGCTCCCTTTATGTTTTCTGGGATGAGTTTTTCTTGCTATTTTGCCTTTTGATTAATGAGGAACCAGCACTGGAAAAGGTGATTTTCTCTGGCAACTTAGCTAAGGAGGCAATATCTTATTAGCTGGATCAGCACATGTTCTTCCCAGGCCTCACTGAAGATAGAAAAACTTGTGCCACTAACCCCTTGTGAATGTATCCAATCTGAACATATCTTACATCTTAAGGAACGATGATTCCAACAGAAATTTTGTTACAAGAAAGCCTTAATTGCCACCAAAATACAGTGTTGAAAAAAATGATCACATTATGTTGTTGAGCTCTCAGAAACCAAGAGTAAAAGGGAATGAGAAGACTTAAAATTAATAATTTTAGCTGTAAAGATTGAGCTCATGATGCTTTGAAACTTGGCTTTTGTACCACTCCTGTTAATTTTCTTTTATAGGACACTCAGTTACAGATACAGACTTGTAGTGTTTGGTAATATATTCCTTTCAAGTCAGATTCACAATCTTGGCAGCCCTCGTTGCCAGCTGCATTAAAACTCTGAGACTCTAGATAATCCTTATGCCACAGACGCACTAGGAACATTGAGCCAAGTTACCAACTGGAGGATAAACTTCTCTGGTGCTTCCACATCACAAGCAAGAGAGATCTGCAGTTTCAAATACAACTGATGAGCTTTTACTTCGGCTTCTTTCACATTCCTTCACCTTCTGTGTACACTTTGCTTGAGCCATGACTTGGGTTTTCCTGGTTCATGGCCAGAATGATTACGAAGAGTGACACTATGTCAGGCTTCCAGTGACAGATGAAGTGGAAATGCAGAAAGAGATACTAAACAGTAGATACTCTATTAAAGCCCATGAGAATCTCAATGGTTTCTTACATATCTATATTCACAAGACAGGTTTTCAATTGATGTACTTCCCATCTGTCTGAATGCTGGTATGTTACAAGATCTTGCTTGTCAAAGTAAGAAGCATTTGATTATGCTTGTGCTTTTTGATAAACTGGCTAATCATAACACAATTCAATATAGCAATTATAAGTTTATGAAAAACAAATTAAGAACTCGCTCAGGATTATTTTTCAAAGTGCAACATGTTTCTCGTGATAAGTAATCATGATCAACCTGCGGGATTTATTTTAATGTATTAATTTATACCAAGCATTTGACTCCGGAAAGACAAGATCTAGCAAAATCATGAAGAAATGTTGGCTGCCTGAGCAGGTATATTTAGTAAATATATGAAATTTGGTCACACTATACATATTGTATGTGTATTTTTCTGTTGCAATTATGATTGTGAAAATCATTTGAGGACCCATTAAGGTGGAGCATGATGTGAAATGTAGCTCAGCATATTTTCCACAAGAAAACTTAATTTCTCAGTGCTCAATTCTGCAATATTAAAATTGCACTCAGGTCCTGCTGAATTAAAAATAAATAAAGAACAGCACATCTTTTTAATATCCTTAACAGCTCAGTTACAGGGCATTGCGCATTCTGCCAGAAGCAATGTTGTTAAAACAGCGGGGTTTTAAGCAACCCAGTAACTCACTAGTAAGAGAATAAAAAATCCATCCTTCTCTTCTTTCCAGAGAGTTATAACTATTTCACACTTTTGTGGATCAACTGGTTTATACCAATTCTAAAAGATTGCCTATCTTAATCCAATTTTGTACTGTCACCCTTTGTAAGGCAAAAATTTCAAACCAAGGACTTGCCTCTGTGAAACAAAATTTTAAGTTGTCAGGTTAAGTCCCAAAGGAGCAAATGACATTTGGTGAGATGCTGGAGGAGGGTTTTCTAATTTGCTTTTTCCCCTTTTTACATTAAGTGAATATTGAATAAACTGAAAATAGCATTTCCAGAGGGAGGCAATGAGGCCTGCCTGCACTGACAAGCATCACTGACACGTGTGAGCTGCAGCAAAGGCTCGGGGGAAGGACGTTGGTTCTTCTTTGACCTCTCGCTGCTGTACTTAGATAATCTGCAAAGTAACTTTGAAATACCTGGGGGGCAGAAAAAAAAAAAAAAAAAGATATGGCAGCACCTTTCTCACAAGCAGTCAGATTTGAATACTCATTGGACTGACTTTTTTCCTGAGATTTTGACCTTGGATCGGGAAGTAACAGCATCAAATTCCTTCTGGGCTCCACTTTGCAGTGCCCAAACAAACCTGTCATTTTCACTATTTTCAGTGGGACTGAGGGTGCATGACAGTTATCTGGACATTCAACACTTTGAAGTAAGGTAAGACCAACTCTCCCCTGAGATTAGGTTGCTTTTGAGTGGAGACTGAATCCAGTTGCTACTTCAGACTTATGCATGCCTTGCTATATTAATAACTGAACAGGGTAAATCTGATCTACTGCAATGCTGCATATCACTTTTGCAGTTTAGCTTGACAGTTTATTTTGGAACTTATGGTCAACAGGATGGTCAGTTTAAGGATACTGGGTGATCGCATGTCTGCTAAAATTTACAAATGAAAAAAAGAAAAAAATATTTAAGTTGAAAGTTTTGATCAAAACTGAATTTCAGCTATTGAATATGATGATTTGATTTTATTCAGCTCAGATTTTAAGCTGTAAATAATACCCCAAAACTTTGGAACACTGATTCAGAACACAATTTCATTTAAATTTAGAATAATGCAAGAGTTCATTTCTTACTTCTATGCTTACTGTAGTTTGCTTATAACTTGTATGACCCATACTGTTTCCAAAAAAGGTCTACAATTAATTCCACAAAGGAATATTAAAAGTATCACATTAAAATGCTTTTTAGCAATATTTGGGTGATTCAAATGAATGGAAAAATGTACTTTCCATAGATAACTAAAACAACAAAAAAACTTCCTGTTGAGCATACAGAATATGAAGAGCTAACAAGAAAGAGCTAACTATAGTTCTGAGAACATAAAAGTAACATTAAGTGTTATCAGTACTTAAATGTTTTCCTGTTTATCATTTAAAACAGATTTCCAAAACATTGAAGAATTCTTTCAAGCTTGTTGCATAATTTTGCTTAAAAAGTTGATGTGCTTACTATTATATTTTCCTCATGGCTGTTGCAAAATTTTTGAGAAAGTTGAATTTACAAATAAAAACAAGTAAACAAAACATCCCACAGGGTTATACATTTAACTATCGTTTGAAAAGAGAAAAATAAGCTCTAGTGAATCTGTAGATGATACTGTGTAATTTCCCTTTTCCCTCAGGTTGGAAACTGTGTTGGTACTGAAATTGCTATGAGGACATTATCTAAGACACTCCATATTGGGCAATAGACCATTTCCTTAAGAATAACACTAATTTAAAAAAGGTTAAAAAAAGCTAAGCTATTCACTTCTGTTGTCTGTACATGGCAAGTATCTGTATGTAGACAAAGCCGATTTTCACTGCTTTTCTCAACTAAATTCTGTCAACAGAATGTGACACCATATGTGAGAAAACTTCTAAAGTTGAAATAACTAAGAAATAAATGAGTACATCTCAGTTAAAAAATATAGTAGATAAAAACCTCAATCAAGTAATGAGGAAGAGAAAGTTGAATCAAGCAGTAATGGACTAGCATATTATTTTCCAAATTCCTTTAGAGCCTGTAGTGTATATATATATATATATAAAATATCTAATAGGAATTTGCCATAACCTTGATTCATTATTGATCTAAATCTAGCTCTTCCAGCCTCACTCTTGCTTAGCGTACAGCTTACATGTAACAGCCCTTTCCTTTGTACCACCTTTTCCTGCCTTATCTCACACAGAAAAAGGAAACTTCAGTGGCACAAAGCAATTCTTACTTGGCAAAAACACAAGGTATTCTGAACATCCATGGCATCCCCCTATATGAATGCCGTACAGCTTATGACTTATGAACAAAAGTACTAGCTGAAATGTCTCTAACTCATTGTCATGGGAAAGGCCAGGAAGATGGTTCAATAGGTTGGGACAGAGGCTAAAAACAGCTAAAGAGGCTTAAAACAACTAAAGGTGAATAAAAAGAGAACTCATTCTTTCTACAAAGAAATAAACCTCAAATTAAGGCATTTTATTCAGTTTCAAAGCTTCTATTAGAGTGTCAGAGCAGGATGGCATAGAGCACATCTTTCTTTAGGAATGATCAAACTTCAGCACTTAGTTGTTTTTTACCTTTTTTTTCTGAAGCCAATTTATCTCCAAATTCATGAAGTAGTCTCTTTTACGGAAACTGATATCCTTAAACTAATCCCAGATTCTTCGCAGAAGGAAGCAACAGCACTGATAATTCAAAAACAATTCACTAGTACATGTAGCAGGTTGGAGTATTATAGCATTATTATTTAGTAGCAGTAGCAATTTAATTATTATTTTTATTACTATGAATATGACCTGCAGTCAAAAATAGAATTGAAAAATTCCACATTTAAGCAGCTAAATACTCCAAGACTCAAAGGGCTACATTAGGGTCCAAAAATGAATGTCAGAAAAGTGAGCATGTCTAAAGTGCATGCTTTCAAGTATATTATTTATTATCACAGAAATCTCTGATTAAACAGCAACAGACCTATTTCTCAGACTGCAACTAATTTCCAGTTGCAAAACAGTAAATCCATAAACAATACTTTGATGTAAGTGTGGGTACAAACAATCATACTTGAAATGCACAGACCAGACTTTTTTTGTCTCTAGAAAAAAAAAAAAATGTCTCCAGACCAAAAAAAAACCCCACTAACATCATTGATGGAAACACAGCTCTTGGTAGGAGTGAAACACTATCTCCACTGAAACCAAAATCCTTTTAAATATATTGAACAACATGTGACAAAGGAGGTCTGGAACTGTTAAGAGCAGTGATTTCATGCCTTCCAAACTCATATTTATACATGTATTTGTTCTTCAGGCAACAGTAAAGGAATAGAAGGAGAGTCTGTGTTGGGCCTGCTTCTATACTTTCCGAGGATGTACTGACATGAAGGTCATTCTCCTGCAACTGTTTATTCTCATATAGCATACAGCAAAGGTTTATCGCCCAAGAAGAATGATCAAACCTACATCTTGTTGCAAACACTGTAGAAATCAGGGTAACTTTCCTACATCCATCTCAATACCACATTATTCTCAGCTAGTTCAATTCTATCAGCGCTATATGAGCATCATGTTGCAAAGTCCAGATCCTAGAGACACAGGTACCAACTTCAGAATGTTAAAAGTATCATTTTGTTGTGCTGGAAATACATGAGCTAGTTCTATAGCAAAGACAATTCAACTTGGCAGTTGGGTTTAAGATGCCTACACTACAGACATAAAGTAGCTGATAAAACAGCTGAGTTCCTGAAAAAATATCCACTTCTGAAGACATGTCTTTTGCCATTCTACTTTTTAATTCCACAAGAAGAAAAATAAAATAATGTTCACTTTTTTTTTAATAAAGATTTCAGATGTTATAAATAAACACATTTCTTGGTAATAAATATGGGAAATCAGCCCTCTAAACACATGTCACTTTGGTAAGAAAAACATTCTACCATGCAGTTGTATGGAATTTGCAGTATTTGCTCTCGGTGAAACCTTTCTATAAGAATCTGCTTGGTATTGGAATAAACCATGTATTTTATAGTGGCTGCTTCACAGCAAGGCAATAGAAATTTCTCTTCTCTACTAAATGCATAAACTTAACGAGCAAGCCTTCAAAAGAGAGGATGTTCCACCATTCAGCATGCAGAATCCATAGGAGCTTGGTTGCTCTGTTTCACCCCAGTGCTCAGGTGGTGCTGCTTCAGCAGCATTCGGAAATGAAAAGCAGCAACGTGCATGAAGGGACTCACCATCTTTTTCAAGATCAAAGTAAAGGCAGAATAAAGGCAAAATACACCTAGAAATGTTTCTTTTATTTATTTCTTCTTTTTTTATTGAGTCTATTTTGCAACAAAGACAAATTGCAAAGGCAATGTAGACTAGGCATGAATGCCATTTCAGGAAGGCACTATGAGACAAGCTTAATTTTATCAATATTGGTGCAAAATGTCAAAATGCACATCACGGTTCTGCATGGCTGTGCTAGCCAAGAAAACAACAAGGGCTAAGCTGGCTTAAACAAGAGCAGCATTGTTTATGTGAAAAGCAAAATTCCTCCTTTGGGCTAGACTCTCATTCTCTGTCATTGATGCAAACCTGGAGGCCAGCATAAACACTATGCATTTACAATAGCATGAGCGGAAACAGAATCTTTCCTCTTGTATCTAAGTTTTATGCAGCATAAAATATGTACAGATGCTTGACAACCTTTCCTTTCATTATATATAAAAGTGACTCTCTTTTCTCTAGAATAACACTGTCAAACCAAGAGGGACTGCCAGAAACCTGTCACAGATAATAATCTATTTGCCTAGGTTCCTGAATAACAATGAAAAAAAGATATTGAGTGTCAGTTCCCAACACATAAATTAAAGTTCCATGCCTATAATTAGATCCTCTAAATTAAAAAAAAAAAAAAAAAACAAGAAACAAAAAAACACACTATCAGGTTTGATATTACAGTGATTTTTAATTATTTTTCTATAAGTATTTGGTTGGTAGTATTGTGGGACACCTACACAAACATTACTAATAATTAAGCTGAAAAGTCCAAACTGCAAGATTCCATGCAAATTCAAAAAAAGTCACAAGGGCATCCAAACCGGAAAGAGTATTCCTTGGTTTTATTCCAAATAAAAATATGAACTTTGAAAGGCCTAAAAGATAAAGGAGGTTTCCACTTTTACTTGCTTTTGGAGAAAGCTGAAAAGTTAGCCTGGGCACTTTATTTAAAATATATACTGGCTTCATCCTGCAATGGCTCTGTGTAACGGTATGTGGTCCACTCTCTTAACTTTCTCTGTTGGTTTTTGAAATTATATGACACTGTGTGTGTGTGCGCGCGCACTGCATTATAGCAGAAATAATATACTTAGGTTCAAGATCTTCAATGTTTTACCTCATACCAATACAGACTGTCAAGCCTGAGAGACAATAAAAATCCCTAAGAGAATGTATCAGGTATTCAGAATTTTCTTTTTTCTTTTTTTTTTTTTAAAAAATCACTAACAACCACAGATCTTTTGTTGCCTCAGCAAGGTTTAATGTCCACCCAAGTTTCTTTCCAAATAATGAAGATTGAGTAAAGTAAAGTAGATCACATTGTCAAAACTGAGGACATTCTTTTCTTATATTGAAGCTTTCTAGCCTGCAAATATGAGCTCTATCCTCTCAGCTCTAGCTTCCTTGTTCCAAAGTTCTACGAGTTGTGTCTATACTGTCTCTGTGATCAGGAGCAATGAAGAATCTCAATTTTCCCAGCCCACTGGTTCAACACAGCTCACACTTGCAGTGTTCAAGGCTAGTGCCTGCAGCCACCCATCTGCGCCCACATTTGTGCACACAGAGGGATATCTGGAGCAGTACTCCCAAAAACTTTTTCTTGTTGACCCAAGCGTTCCTCTGAGAATACTGTGCAAGTCACCATGTACCTCACTGACCTGATCCTTATCTCTCATATGCTTATGGACACAAACGACTATGGTGACAGCAACCCTGTCACAGTAGCCTAGCTTTTTGCCTGACCCCTCATGGCCCTCTTTGGGACCAAGACATCAGCACTTTCATGTTACAAATGGATATCTCTTCATAAAATGGTGGATACCCCGAAATATTTGCACTTTTTTAAAAGCAATCTCTAACTTACACTATCAAATAAAAAATAAGCACATTCAGTTTACCCACAACAACCCCCTTCTCACTCCTAACCATGTACAAAATATCAGAAATGACAGACTAATAGTCAGTAGGAAGATATGTTCAAGTTATTACAGATAATTGATCAAATGCTGAGTTAAGTTGTGTTTAGCCAACTCCTAAATGAAGGTAGAGTAAAAAATATATTTTAAAATAGGTTTCTAACATATACTCACTAGTTTTTAATAAAATGAAATCTGCTACAATGAAGTGAACTGAAGTGTTAACCTAACAAAATCTAGGCATGACTTTAAGTAATGGTAACACCTAAGGAATAGTGTACAGGAATCATCTTGTCATTAACAAGAAAAAAATGGGCTTTTATGAAATCAGTAACTACTGACACAAGAGATAGGCTCCAGTCACATGTGTTTTGTCTACACGAACATCTAATGATCTGAAAGGAGAAGATATACATGCAACACTAGGAAAGGAACTGAAACGAAATGTATTTACACCAGTCACTCCAGATTGGATTCCTACTGGGTGCTAAAAACGTCCACTGAGGATACTGTGAGATACTGCCCATCACCTATGAAAAATAGTGTTCAGAATAGGTCCCTGAGTGTTAGAAAAGGGCTTTCTTGAAGAGCTACCTATCTTTATGGAAAAGGAGGAGGAGGAGGAGCTAGAAAACTATCAAATTAAGGAAAGGAACACAACATTTCTGATTTCTAATATTTTCCAGTATATCACATAATAAAAACAATCCCTTCATCTACTTTATATCATATGAATATTCATCATGCCTATGGGAAAGGGTTGTCAAGACATGTATAAACATAGCAAATATAATTGCAGCTTTTGTCACTCTGATATCCTTTTGGTCTTTTCTTTATTACCACTCTAATACTGTTGATCAAAACCCATGGTGACTTAGTGATCACAGCAGCATATTCAAGTCATGAAAGACCTGAAAACACAAAAATATTTTATCATATCCTAACACTATTAGTCTGTTATTGTTCCAAACAGCAATGACTGTTTTAAAGTATCATCTTTGGCTTGCAAAAATGAAACTTTAGAGAGCTGCCCATTTATGATATCTTTTATTTAATGTGAAAATGCAGGCAGACAAATCACTTAAATAGAAGTCTATGTGCTTCAGATTATTTTAATATACCAGGTATTTCTGTACCATTCAAAGCTTGCCTTATACTTAAGAGACTTGTCTTGCGTTCATCCAAGTCAAAAGTAAAATTTTCACTGATTTGAATAGATCTACATTGGCGATAACTGATGTTGACAAAGGCAAGCAAGAAAGTAGCTGCAAATGATTCTGCTTCCTGTCAACTTTATATAAATTAAAATACAGTTGTAATGCTAATTTCCAAATAGTTCTGCTCAACTCTGCTTTACTCAAATGATTTATTCTTTCCAGTAGACATCTGAGAATTTTAAACAAAATTCTCAAACAAAAATCAGCGTAGCACAATGACTGCCAAAAGAGCTATTAAATATTATCTTATTACTTCTTTCAGGGTTAAAACACAAGGTGACCTGCAAAGATGGTTACTTTTACCCTTTTTCTAGAACACAGCAGAAAATCAGGGCAAAAATGTAAACTGAACTGTCCAGACCCCAAAATAAATTTGGGAAGACAAGGAAGACAGATGCTTGACAGCTTCTCAGGTTCCTCTATATTTGAAAGGTACAGCACAGCTGAGAATGAGTTGCATTACTCAGAAACATCCCAAAGTGGTACCACCTCTAATTTTTGAATGCGTAGTCTGTGCTCAGTGAAGCTTTCCAATGAAGAATCGGTCACTGATGGAACAGAATTCATAAAAGCCTGAAACAAACTCATGAGTTTTCTCAAAAGTCCAGAGTTAAGAACACTATTTCTTGCTCTGCTTTAGGAGTCTATTGTACTGCACAAAGATGCAAAATCAATTTACAAAAATAGCATGTAAAAAAAAGAATAATAAACACTACACAGGTACAGGTCTAAGCATCTGTTTTCAGTTCTCCTGTAATTAAAAAATACAAGCACCAATAAGTACCTACATGCAGTGCATACAGTCATTTTATACATACACACACATTTAAAGGGAAAGAGAGAGACAAAACCGATTATTTGGGGAAAAAAATCATTCTCTAATATGCAAACTCTTCTGACTCACTTCACGCCTTCCTCCTCCTTTATGCTGCCTTTTGGAGACAGATTTTCTATCTCTTATCTTGATCAAACTGACAAGTGTCTTGTGTGTCTGACTCCGCTTACTAATGTTCAGTGAGGTTTCATACTTAGTGTACAGCCAGCTATCAGTAATACAGAAAGGATCTGATGGGAAATATGATCATCTCATCAGAAGTGCACTTTTGCTCTGTGTATGCACACTCCTTATTTAAACCTTCATTTAACAATAGAGGCAAAAATAATTCTTGATTTCCACATAAAATGCCCCTGGGAATTGTCACTAGAAAAACACCACTTTAGATCTGTCAGAGAGCAACATTTTATTACTTCAAGGACATCATCTTAACCCGAGGTCTAAAATATAAATGAACTGCAATTCAGATGACTTGATATCTGGCAGGAAGACAGAAGGGTGGAAAGCTTCCCAGAAAGATTCCATGGGGAGAAGGCTGATTTATTTCATGTGGGTAAATGTGACAAAAAGATATTCTTATCCCAAGTTTTAATAAGTTTATGGCTGACAGGATGAAGCAAAGACAGCCTTGAGCAGCAGCTAGTATATAGAGCGATATAATAACTAAAGGAGGTGGAAGATGAAAAAAAAGCAGTTCCAAGCAGATGAACTCAGCTTAATGGCAGAAGATTTCAGATGCACCGAGAACTGAGCTGCTAAGACCTGGGCCAAGAGACAACATCCCCTTTCAGTGATTTGTGTTCTGCATTGTGGGTTGAAATCCAGGAGACCTTCATAGAGCCTGCTGTATTTAACCAAAGCAGAAAACATTTAGATGCAAAAGGTCAGAGCCATCTGTGAGAAGCCAACAAGTGCAAAGGTAAAACTGTGATAAATCAAGGGATTACTTTCAAATCTGCCGTTGTGAAGAAATTTCCTTTTCTCTAGAGGCAGAGAAGTTGTTTTCTGTACTGACACAGGGACCTGGGGCTTGTAATATAAGAAAAAAAAAAAAAAGAAAAAAAAAGTAAGGATACTATGTGCACAACTTTAAATGTTACTATTAGTTTCTTTTTATTAAGACTTTATTCACACTCACAATCGTTTGGTGTGTTACCAGTTTTTTCCTTTATTGAAAGCTTCATAAATTTTGGCTTGGTTAGAAAAGTCTTGGAATTTTTGAAAGAAGTACATACAATTAATTAAGCAACAAGCAACAGAAATGGAGGCAACTGGGACAAAAGGTGGTTTCATCATATACTGAGCAATATTTGCACATGGCTCTGGAAAAGTTTTTGTAGAGTTTTCTGGCCAAGATGTGCAAGACTGATGTTCTCCAGTTGCTGATTTCTTCTGTGCTCCAGAGAAAGGAAATTTGCTAATATTGGCTTATAAATTAAACAAAACATCACTGACAATTTACTAGAATTATCAATAAAAATACCACTTAGAATATGCTCAAGAGCACAAATTTTGAGTAGGTTCTTAGTGTAAACAGGAATCACACACTAAAATTAAATGATATTTTAAACTGGATCAAGTTATCAGAATACTTTGGTCTGCAAGACTAAATTATAAATCTAGAAAGATAGCAAGAACAGTTCTTTCTTTCTTTTTCTCATCCTCCACTATAACCCAACTAATGCTTTGGGCTAAACGCAGTGATTCTGAGAATATTTTTCTGAATCTATGTGTGTGATGCCAAGAAGAATTTACTCCAAAATATATGACGGAGCAAAAATTATATCTTTTGATAGTTTTCTAGGATTCTCTATTACTTATCCCTATGCTGAGAGAGACGCAACTGCGAAGTTATTAATCACAGTTAACTTTGCAGAGAAAAAGTTAATAGGATGTTTAGCTCTTGATTTACAGACAAGCTTTAGGAATTTTAGTTGTGCAATTTTGCACAGTCAGTAACTTACGTCTTGCAATTATATCTTATTTGTCCCAGATCTCAGTAGGCCAAATTTTCCTCTTACTAACAGCAAGTTTATTACTGTAACTCTCATCAATTAAAGGGTGATAGCACCTGAATAACTTGCCAGTCTGTCCACAGGTAAGCAGTGTTTACTAAGCATTTTAAATAGAATTTTGGGTGGACAAGGGAAGACACTTTTATCGGTGAAAGCTTCATTTTGAAAGAAAAAAAAAAAAAGACAAGATCACGGAAAAAGGAAAAAAAACATGCTCAGAATGCAGTAAGCAAAATCATAGTTACTGATCATCTTTGTCATTTTCTTATATACTGCAACCTGGAAAATAAACTGAAGAACAAGACAGAATATTTTGTAACACTCAAAATATTGTGATAGGCAAAAAAGCTTCATGAATATAGCAAGGATTTATTACCAGCTATTACTAGCTCTTTGCTGCTTACAAGATTCATCAAGCTGAAGCCCAGACAGGGCAGCCACTAGTCACTTGGCTACTGATAAACGAACAACAGCTCAGAGAAGTCCTGAGATTCTGCTCAGCCAGGTTGGCAATAAGTCCATTGTCAGTCACCAGCAATGTAAAAGATTGCGATATGGGCTGCAGTATACATAATAATCCTCCCTGATTCTCTTATCAGACCTCAGAAAAACATATATTTGAATAAGGTGTAATGTTCATAATATAGATATATTTAACTGTTTTATTCCAAGTTATGGAGTTGAGGTAGAGGTTTGAAAGTAACTAAAGGCATGAAAGAAGTAGCAGGATAAGTACGATCAAATATCTTTAAAGATTTTCTAAAAAAACATTTTTTGAAAAGTAAAACATGATTTTTCCTAGGCTTACCTAGGAACTGCAAATATCAACTACCTTACTTTTTTTAAGTAATAATAAAGGAATGAAAGAGAAGAATAGGGCAGAATAGATAGCAGAAATGTCTCATTCTTAGGCTGAAAAACAATTTTGAACTCCATATCACCACAGAGAAACCTTCAGATATACAAAAATATTCAGAGGATGAAGTCCAGGGATGACTTAAAGGTCCAATAAAGAAGAGTAAGACTGAATAAGAAACTGAGAAGTTCATGAGAAATTGAATGTAGTTATATCTTAAGCAGGTAAAACATGTGGTTAAATAAAATAAGGAGCCATTAAGTGTCTCTTGGAAGACAGAAGAACCATATTAAGTAAGAGTTCTTACTCCTAAATAAGAAAATATGTCCCTAAAAAAAAAGGACAGCTGATGACAGCAACTAAGGATGTTGACAGTCCAAAGAAAATTGTTAAGAATACACTACGTGATTGCAACTTAAATCCTTGCGATTTTGAAGGCAAAACAATGCTCCCTCAAGTCTCTCACAAACTATTTATCCAAACCTTTTTTCACTAAGTAGACTTCTGATATACACTGCATTTACAGAGCAGTTACATTTATTTTTGCATCCATACTATCTATTTCATCATGTTAGGAGTATTCTGGATGTATAAATACATCTATTCTGGATGTATAAATACATCTATTTGTACACTATACAGAATGAAAAAAGTAGAATCAATTGCTATCAGCAATATACCATAAACCTGTTTTCAGTTTCTCAGATGAATAGCAGCTCTAACTCTTTGTAACACAGTCAATTGATTCTGCTTGCTAACCATTTAATTTTCTTGTCTCTGAACTTTGCGGTTTTCTCCAATGCTTTTCACAATGACCTGAAAACTCTTCATCTTACTGAATCTATATACAGTTGTAAACATAGTTTCATATAGGACTAGAAGTGCAGATATTATTCTCTTTTTATCTTTCTAAAATGTCATTAAAATATTTGACATAATAATAATAATTAATAATAATAATAATAGAAGCATAGAATCATTAAGGTTAGAAAGGACCTTTGGAGATCATCTACTCCAATCCCCTGCACACGCAAGGTCACCTTGCATATGGCACAGGATTTGTGTCCAAACAGGTTTGGAATAACCCCAGAGAAGGAGACTCCACAACCTCTCTGTACAATCTGTTCCAGGCCTCTATCACCCTCACTGGTAAGAAATTTTTCCTTTAAGCTTCTGTGGAACTTTTGATGCTTCAGTTTGTGGTCGTTTCCTCTAGTCCTGTTGCTGGTCACCACTGAAAAGAGGCCAGCACTATCCTCCTCGTTCCCTCCCTTGAGCTACTTAAACATACTGATGAGGCCCCCTCTCAGTCTTCTCTTCTCCAGGCTGAAGAGGCCCAGCTCTCTCAGCCTTTGCTCATAGGGCAGATGTTCCAGGCCCTTAATCATCTTTGTAGCCATGTGCTGGACTCTCTCCAGCAGCTCCGCATCCCTCTTGCACTGGGGAGCCCAAAACTGCACACAGTACTCGAGGTGCGGCCTCATCAGGGCTGAGTAGAGAGGCAGATCTGCTGGAGACACGCTTCTTAATGGAGCCCAGGATTCCGTTGGCCTTCTTGGCCACGAGGGCACCCTGCTGCCTCATGGCCAACTTGTTGTCCACCATGACGCCCAGATCCCTGTCTGTAGAACTGTTCTCCAGAAGGTTGGTCTCCCTGTTATTCCCCAAGTGCAGGACACTGCACTTGTGCTTGTTGAACTTCATGAGGTTTCTTTCCACCCAGTTGTCCAGGTCCCTCTGGAATGGCAGCGCAGCCCTCAGGGTATCAGCTACTCCTCCCAGTTTGGTATCAAAGTATGAAGTCTCTAATAAAAATTTATCCTCAAACAATACATTAAATTGAATTGGGTATGAAAACTGGATTTCAGGGGGTAACTATGCAAATATATAAAAGGTTCCTATGATCAAAACTAAACACTGAATGATATTTTTATTACGACAATGCAAAAGAAGCACTAAATCTTCAAGATTTCCAAAGCATTGTATTTAGATATCAGGCTACACTGAAGATTTTGTAGCCATTCATTTCCTTTGCATTTTATGGGATATTCCCATTGTATTTTCCTAATTTTCTTTTTAGCACTTCAAAGGAATTCATCATATTTTTCACAGATGCTAATACTTCTCACCAGCTTTCTTTCACTGTGTTCTTATTGGTGTATAAAATCATCCAGTCCACTGCTTTTCCTAAGCATTTCTCTCTGCCACGTGCTCTAGGTGTCCCTGCTGGAGCAGGAGGGTTGGACTAGATGATCTCTAGAGGTCCCTTCCAACCTCAACCATTCTATGATTTCCAAAAGCTGTCTTGCAGGATTGTAATCCTATGATGATTTCCAAAATCTAGCATTATGGCTATTAAAATGAATATCTGCATGTGATTCTTGAGCTCTTATATGAGAACTGACCATATATAAACAAAAAAGATACAATTTGAAGAAACATTAGGAATAATCTGATTTTATGTTGCAACAATCAAAACAGTTGACGATTCTGTTTTTTACTGTCGAAGGAGTCTGCAGAACCTAGAACTGGCAACACAATCCTTATATATGCTGATTTCTCTAAACTTTTAAAATGGATTTTTTTAAAAAAGGCGTTTAAATTTTAAATGGAACTTAAAATGTGTTTTTAGAGCAACATATGCACTGACTGAAATCTGCGGCAATTGGTGACGTTTAAATTTCCCGTATTTCTTCTAATCAACACTGAAATCCTCATTTCTTTTTTCTTTTACATTTCCTCAAGAAAGTCCATGTTTAAACAAGGTGGAGAATATATTTTTGCATATTAAATCAAATAAAAATGTAGGCAAGAAAAACAGGATTTTTTTTTTCATCCATTCATTCTAAGCTCAACTGGTATATGAATCCTACTAATTATAGGGCTGAAATACTTCAGACTTGATAAGATCCTTGAAAAAAATGTAGTAAACACGGACGACTTCAAGTAAAAAGGCTGTCTATTTTTTGGCATGAGTGGGTTTGATGTATCAGCTACTTCAAGCAATTATAGTATTTTGTGCAACTAGACCACTTGCAAGCAACCTTGGATTTTCATGAAGGTACTCAGTAGGCTATGACTTCACTGAGAAAATGCATCATTGACATAAGTACGGTAACACCACACTGCCTACAGCTGATCCAGAAATGTCCATATGTAGACTGAAAGTTCAAATTAGTAAAAGGTAAGCATCAAATGATTTCAACAGGCTTATTACCCAAAAGAAACACACACCTTTCCTTCCGGAAACAAAACTAATCCCATATGATTCTTTTAGTCAGTATTTCCGCAAAACTCTTTCAACAGGAATTCAAAGCCCTACTACTTCTTCAAAATGACCCATCAGCTTACTTAGAAAACACCAGGGTATTTTTCTCAACAGTATTATGGTTAAAACAACTCACATTTTTTAATGTGAGTTTCTTAACTATTAAGCTACTTTCAGCAAGGATACATATTGCCCTCTCCTGTCAAAACTCAACAAATATTTTAATATTCTTCTACCAAAGCACACAATAAAGGATTTAGCTTAGAAATAAATAAATGTACTAATACAATGTCAATTTTGAATTCTGTCTAGCAATTCTTCCAATTTGGAAGTCCATGATGCTTTTACAAAACATCAGCAAAAGCAAAATCTTTTGTTAAATTATTAAAAAAAACCCAAACAAACCACAACTCACCTGATGAGATGTCTATTCGGTTCTTCTTGACTTGGGTAACATTGATATGGACGCTGACTTTGCCCTCATTTATGTCAATCTCAACATTCCCCAGCCCATCTGCAAAGTTGCTGAAGACAAGAAGCCCATTCGGATTCCAGGTTCGGAATAGGAAACTGACTGAGAACACATCTTGACTTGGACGACCAGGAACCTCAAGGTAACTGGTGGCATTGAAAAAGACGGGAACTGTATGTGGCTCCACACATGAAAAACTTAAATTTCCCTAAGTAAAACACAAAAAAAGCAAAAACATAAGTAAAATGCTAGGACTTTTCTAAATTCATACCTACATCCAGAAAGCATTATAGGTTTCATTCTATTTAAGGACTGCTGAAGTCAATATAAGTTGCGTATAAAAATGTATTAGCATCATCATTATTATCATGATTATATTGTGATTACATTGTTGCTGTTGTTATTAGTGTTGCTTGCCTAGGGGTATGCGCTAACGCCTTGGCCTCATTATATTAGACACTGTGCACGTTCATAGTAAGAGGCAGCCTTTGCCCTGAGGAGTTAAGACTGTGGTTAAGACCACAACTAAGAAAAAACCTAAGAGGAAAGCATTTTCACTTTGGTTCTCATAACATTTCTCCTGAGACACCACAATGGCAGGTTGCATTACCAGACATCCTTTTCTTTAGGAAATGTAAAAAGTGTGTAGCTCTTACTATGCTATTTTATAGCATCCTCTAGGCTGATTTTGGTCCAGAATTGACTTACCTCATCAATACAACGTGAAGATTGTCCCAACTGAAGATCTCCTCTATTGTGCAGCAAAGAGGATCTTGTTCTAAAGGTTACCTTATCTGATGAACTCTATCAAAGAAGATAGTAGCTCTACAACTATTTCTTTTTAATTTAGCAAAGAAGAATTTTATCTGATGAACTATAGAAATTTTTATTATTAGTATTGTAATAAAAATATTGAATTATAAGCATTTTCAGAGGCACTCAGGAACAGGTTTAATTTCAGCACTGTTCAAACTCCCAGTGACAGTCAATTGTCTATCTCTATGGTATATAAGTATTTTTAAGGTCAACCTCATACAATTTCCATTATAAACTTTCATGTACATATTTTCATATTTATAGTATGCATCTGGAAATTTTATTTTGAGAAAAGTTAGAGAATTTGGAAGCAAGATAGGAATTCTGTATCTAAAAATGTATTGGGGGAAGGCCCTAAGTAAATGCTTTTTAGAAATAATAATTTTCAACTGGAGATGAGCCAGGTGGTGTCATTAGAATTTTGTATTTACTGTCCACTTTAACTATCTCCTCAATCACTATGGGCCAAAGCATGATTCTGCCTCAGCAGCAGATTCAGTGTATTATACAGTAGTTCTATGTCAAAAGTAAATGAAAAAAATACATAGTACAGAGTTTCTCTAGCACTTTGTTTTTCAGACACATTCTTAGATACATTCTACACAAGCACCTCCTACACAAGCCTCCTGCAGAGTGCTGCAGGTTTTACTGCCAGACTTTCCACCTTCAGAGGCCAGTAAAATGAGCAGCAACTAGACTATCAGGGAGTCAGCCTCTGTCATGAGTCAAGAAATCATGATGTTTTCAGGAATCTGGAACTAAAGGAGATATTTCTTTATGCTGATCTCATAAAAGGTTTGTTCCTATCTTTATTAAAATCTCAGCATGACAAGACATGCTTTTTTTATACATACACGCAATGTCTCCTGTGTTTCACCAAATATATTCAAGGCTTTAGGAATATCTTATTTTAAAACAACTATAGGAAACTTTTATATTATAGTGTGAATGACAATTACTTTTTGCATAAAAAAAAAGGACCTTCAGACAGCTCCTGTGCTACCAGGAGGTGCGAGGATGTCTCCCTACCCCAACACTCCCAGTCTAGATGTTACCTGAAATTCTTAAGATTTTACCCAACTAATTATTGAATCAAAATAGTCTATATGTTTATTTGAATAGTTTTAACTTGAAATTTTCCAGATTTGCTACAGAATACTTCTGGTAAACCACAAATCTTACATTAAGAATAAGAGTCTGGAGAGTTCCTGAAATACCCTTTGTACACTTTTGCTCACCTTCTCAGTGTTAAGAGTCATCCTATGGATTAGAAATAGCTTCTGGAATAAGGTGATAGGATTTCCTAAGACCTGACATCTTAACAGTTCTGTCACAGATGCCAGGAATGTATCACCGGCTGTAACGTAAATGGTTTTCCTTAGTATGCAACAAGTTAAGCAGCTCTGAGAAAGCATACCGTGTTAGACATCTCTAAATGCTGTTCTTGCCACCTTCTTTGTTGTTGTTCCACAAGGAACTAATGATTTCCTCCTAACAAGAAGGCTTTCACATCTAACTGACAATCTCCCATCTCCCTGATGCATGGGATACTTGCATGTGTAACACCTACTAATGTTAATGCCACTGAACGCATTCAAATCTGCTTTCACATTCATGGGATCATTTATCACAAACACTAACTGCATAGAAGATTTCTTGAGAAATGTAATAATCCTGGTTTCTTTGCTATCTACCCAAACGGTATATTCCCTGCTGAGCGATTCAGTTTAATCTGAATCGGATTACCATTTCCCTCTATGACTGTACTTCAGAAGAAGACTCCTCTTTTAAGTAAAGCCCATTGGATACAGATTACTCACCAGGGCCAAGCCAAGAGTTAGAACTAATCTGCAGCCTTTCTCTATAAAGCATTCCTATTTTCAAAGAGAAAGGGATCCTTTCTTTGTGGAATGGATTCAGAATGGATTGCTGAATAATTCACTGCGCAATGACATTTCAAAGTCAAACATACTGCACATTTATATTGAAACGGTTGGTCTTATTAAAGAATTGTTAATGATACAGTGGAAGGGAAATGGTGAAAATAACTTAATTCATGATTTTCGCTCTTGCAAATCAGCTTCATGTTTACCTTGTATAAATCAGTTGTGCCTATCTACTTTCAGATGTTATCCCTTGTGGAAATATAAGTGAGTTTTAAAATGTTTCCCAGTTAATAGAATCACAAACAGAATTCTCAGGTCCCAAAAGAGAGGTAATGAGTTTATTAAAACTACAAATACCTGTTAACTCTGGATGGATTGTACAAGTAAAGGCAATGTTCCCTGGCTAATGTTTATCATGTTATTTCACTATCTTTCTCAAAACAGCTTATTACTCATCTTTAAGCTTTAAATATTGCTTGTCTAATAAAAATAATTTAAAGAAAACACACTTTTTAAGGTTTATTATGACTATATGGAATAATCCATGGCAGAGCAGCTGCAGAAGATGTTGGAACACTGGATTTAAGGAGGGAGGGAAGCAAGTACTAGCCTTCTGAACATTTTTGTTGCAAAAAATAAAAAATGAGTCAATTCTTTGGAAATGAACTACGACTAGCATCCAAGCTGCTTTCCCTAAATATACTTCTAGGAAGAAAATTTTGATGAAGAAACTAAGTTTCTAAACTGGAATTTCTCTAGACTTGTTGGTTGACAATTTTAGTTCCCTCTTCTCAGTAACAGAGGAGATGATACTCTTGACTTACACAGTTTAACAAAAGTCTTACCTGATTTGTTACATTTTGTGCTTCTAAATGTCAAACAAATAAACAGGAAAACAAAACAATTTATTCTTTTAGAGAATATAGAAAAGATGGGCAAGGAAAGTCGCTTGCAAGCTTGTTACTTGTTTCTGTCTTAGTCTTTGGTCAAGCTGCAAACAAGATAGCACCAACTGTACTTGGTCATTGCAGACTCTTGTTTGCAAGTTGATTTAAGAGAAAAATAGACACTTTCATTCTCTGGATTGGCTGTCGTTTCTTCTTGACATCCCCTTTTCAGTATGTTTAGCATTTGTCTCATTTATCTTTTATTAAAATAAATCAGGCTCCACTAATAAGGGCAACAACAACTGCTCAATAACATCCATCTTACTCACTTTTCCCAAAGAGTCATTGCCATATTTTATATCACATAAACGACTGACAAATTCCTTCCCTCCCTTGCCCCATTATGGTTACTCTCTAAAACTAAAGGGCTAAATATTCATATTATTAAAGAAAAAGCTGTACTTTATTATTTACATTTTAAATGTAAATACATGAAATTCATATTTCAAGTGCAAATTTGAAATCATCATCTCATCAATAAACTAAAGAAATCCTTGTTGGGACCTAAACGTTTTTCTGATTTTTGTGCAAGAACAAATCAAGATCTTCTTTGATTCTCTAGCCTTCTTTATTCTCCAAAAATAACTTCTCCACTCCCTTTCACTGTGATTTCTGAAATTCAACCACATATATGCCTATAACAATATTATTCCTTCCTTCTCGCACCTCTTTTATCTCTTTCCTCTCTTCTTCACTTTTTCCCCTATAATACATCTCATCATCATATTGATTACTTTTCTTGTCATGTACCTTTCCTCACATTTTGTCTGCCCTATCTCTTCAAATAATAAACTCCTTAAGGCAGGGGGTGCCTCTTATTATGTGTCTGTACAGCATCCGCTAGAACAGAGCTTTGATCCTGGTTGGATTGCTTAAGCACTATCATCATAAATATGATTAACAAAAACAGCAGTCTCAATAGAGCCTTTTTTTCATGATAAATCAGACTCAAAACTAGAAGAGAAAAAGTTTTTATAAGAAATATAAAAATACATGTTGATTTAATTAAAGTAAAATTGATTCTGCTTTAAAAGGGTTGAGGTAATGTAAGTAATTCCACTGAAAACAAAGGTAATTTGTATTTTTATAGCCATTCTTAGAATCAGAAAGCAACAGAACCATAAAATTAAACTAGCATAGCATAGTCTCTTGATGAAGCACCAACACTGCCAAGGGTAAATACGTGAATTTTACTCTCATGTTAGAGGTAACAGAATTTAATAAAATAAATAAATAAAATTTTAAAAATCAATGATTTTATAGGTCTGCTTTTTATATTTATTGTTCTAGCTGCTTCTTTTAAAAAGTGACTGTCTGATACTGAAGGGTAGTTTTGGAAAGATGAAAGAGAACCACCATCAGGAAAATGCTCTGAGATATTAAAAAATAAAGCCATAAAGGCACATAAAATAAGATCCTCAGGTATGTGAAAAAAATATGCCTTATATATTAAATTGCTCTAGCCTATCACAAGGATATCCATTACACTAGCAAATCTTGTAGTCTCTTTTACCATGCAGAAGTATAGCTGACCATTCAATTATGCTCTTACCACATTAGAAGGTTCCAATTTCTTCCTCTTGGCAAGGTCAGTGATATTATTACCATTGTAGTTGATGCTCTCCATACAACCTTTGAAATTTTTCCTACTGTTAGAACTTGGCTTCCCAGAAAAAGGCATACCTCCAAAGGTTATCTTTGAATGAAAACAGAAACTGTAAATAGTTACTGGAGGGCAAACTTGTTATAATTTTTAAACAAATTTGCTGTAGATGTATTTGCTTTCTTTGAACACTCAAACACAGACTGCTGACATAAATGATTTCCAGAATAAGAAAATATCAAATAAGCACTGAAAAAATCAGAAAAAAAAAGTACCATGAACTAGTGATTGCAAATATTTATGCTAGTAAAACCCAAATGTTATTACACTCATCCAAACAGATAGCAGAAACACATCATAGAGCGGTTCATATATGGATGGCTCTTAAAATTGCTTCTGACTAATATGCATTTCAAATAACTTGAAATAGAACTTGGAATAAATCGGGTCCATCCCACTACCTCTCTAAACAAGAGGAGCCATAAAATTAGCCAGATCATCTGATCTGAATCATTCATTTGGCATTGTCTCTGACTGCAGAATTGAACACAGCAGCTGTGGGCTCCAGTTAGACTTCCTTTAGTGCTTATATATATGCTTAACTGTGAAGAGCTTTATATAATGATGTGATCCAGCGCTAGGCACATCACTTTCTGCTACTGAGAACACACTTTTACCAAAAACTTGTAGTCAGTGTGGAGTTACAACAAGACTTAGCAGGTCAAATTAATTGTTTAGAGGCAGATGGCTAAGCCACTTAAGTCAAACAGGAATTTTGTTTTCATATACTAAATTTCACCATGATACAATACTGGGTTATTCAGTCATTGGCATTGAAAAAAATAATATAGACAACATACAAGATAAAAACATTAATCTCCTAGAAAGTCCACCTTTGTCACTCTTTAGAGTATACATATCTCTATGGAAATGTTTCAAAGTGAATAAATCTTACATGTTTTCGTAATATTCTGCTGCCTGAATGTAAAGAATAATAGTCTCACGTGGTTAGCCTCTTCATTGTAGGAGGAGTGCCTATACCAAATAAGTCACAAATGGTGTCATAAAAACCAGTGATATCTACTACCCTTCCCCAAGAGTGACCACAAAGATTTCTACCTGTGGTCTGCTTCCAGAATTTGCCAGAGCAGATCTTTTAAATACTGTTATTTTTAGTGGTGATTCCTAAGCATAGGAAAAGGCAGATGAAGGGACTTATTTTTCATATAAAAAGTGTGTGACGGACCACTTTCTATGCAAATGTGGGGACCCTCTGACTTACTATTTAGGAAGAACTCCTGTTGTACATCTGAACACCAAAAAAAAAAAAAAAAAAAAAAAAAAAAAAAAAAAAAAAAAAAAAAAAAAAAAAAAAAAAAAAAAAAAAAAAAAAAAAATTCGCAGAGAGCTGCTATTTTCAAGTGCTTTGCAGACACAGCTTCGGGTATTGCAAACTGACATTGCTTGACTTTGGCAAAGCTACACCACTTTCCAACAATTAGACAATGTGACCATAATGTTTTAAGTGCTATAAAGCATTCTTTGGTTTGCACATTGGGTTTTTTTGTGTGTGTGTCTGGATAGGCTAAAATATAATGGTAAAGACTGTGAATGAGAGAAAAAATTGCCAAAACTCATACACCTTGACGGTGAGTTAAAAGGAACTGCTAAGTTTTTTTTTTTTCTCCTTGAAAATGAGAACTAATATTTAGCTCTTTCTTGTGCCTCCTTATCTTTTCTGAAAGAGATTAACCATGGATTTTTTTTAATGAAAATGTTTAGATTTTCTGAGGTTTATCCACTATGACTAACTTATCGTAACGACCATACATTTGAAAGTCTGCAATGACTGACCTCCAAAAACACTTAATTGAGAGGAAAATAAGCATAACAGCTCAAGACTTGTCTTTATACGAATCACAAAAACACATAGCCACACAGATTCCGAGAATTTCTATCAAGCATGAAGAGCTCTGCGTACGTGGAAACGGAAACCTTTAAGAACTGTCAGTGATGTGTCTAATGTCACAGAAGAGAGGGAAGGTGTATCCTCAATTGCATTCCCACTTCTCAGCAAATTTGTTATGTACAACACACTCACTATGTAATATATTGTCCAAGTCTTGCTCATGTCATTCAGCCTAACTTCTTCTGTTGTTCACTCATTTTAGAATCTTCCACAAAACACATTATCTGAGTTTTGGGTTGCTCAGTTCACATCTTAAGTGCCCCATGAGTACTACCAATTCTGGTAAATCAGCTTATTATCTTATTACGACTAGCAAGGAAGGCACTAATAAATATTTATTGTAACAGAAATACATTTCTGACTCAATGAAATGCACAATTTATATTTACAATTGTATTGCCATTTTCCCCAAAGATGCATATTATATTCTTGATTGAAATGATGTTTGTAAAAAAAAAAATCAATACAAAAGTTCAACCCAAACTTCACTGCAGTACATCATTTTGATTTCCTCTCACGGTTTAACTAGCTGTAAAGAAGAAAATACATATTTGGCTCAACTAGCAACATTATTTTTCATTACAAACGGTCAAGAGTGGAATAAAATCACTATACAAAGATGATACTGGTCATTATGCTGAAGTTTATGTTAATCCAACAACTTAAAACAACTGATGAACTTCACTTCTAGTAAAAAGTTCACAGCAGCAGAAACCAGACTGCAAATAAACAAAAAATCCTGATTTGGCTAATAAAAAATAGGAAGCATTTGTTTCATCAGTCAGTTAAACTGACTTGCTAGTCAAGTACTTGCTAGTTTTGTATATTAATTGACTGATGAAACAAATGCTTCCTATTTTTTTTCCAACTCTTTATTGTTCCTTTAGATATAATAAGTTATTCATGGCTTATTTGTGAAAGCAAGCTCAAGATTCATATTAGTGGAAAGCTTCTAATCCACTTCCTTTGCTAGAAATAAATATCAACTATCACTTCAGAACAAGACTCTCCCATTCAAGTGCATAATGATCACGTGAATGGGATAAGAGATGTTATGATTTGTTTTTATTTATTTATCACTTACAGGTGCTGGCATAAAAACTTTAAAAGTAGTATATGCCTAACTCTCTAAAAAATACACATCTCCAGAGAGGTTGTGGAGTCTCCTTCTCTGGAGAGCTTCAAAACCTGCCTGACTGTGACCCTGTGCCTCGTGCTCTGGGTGTCTCTACTTGAGCAGGGGGGTTGGACTACATGATCTCTAGAGGTCTCTTCCCACCTCAACCATTCTGTGATTTTAAAGCAAAAGGTTGATATGAGGCTTACAACAGAGGCCAGCTCTGGTCAAACTTAAAATCTCAAAGACTAATAGAGGAAAACCATGTTTAAGGCAAGTAGATAAATGTTTGGGGAAAAAAAAAGAAAAAAAAAAGAAAAAAAAAAAGAGGAAGTCTAAGGAAAAAATAATCAAAGTAAATGTATAAAAAGGTACCAAAATGTGTATAGTGGAGCAGGAGTCTCTGGTGATGTGCTCCAAAGACTTTTTATTGAATGATCGTCCTGTATTTATAGACTCCCCGCTGTGCCCCTTTTCCCATGCCTCCCTGTTCCTGCACCTGAACATGCCCTGCCCACGAGCTCCTTGTGACCAATCATGTAGCGACTTTGCAAAGTTATCCAATCCTGGTGAATGCTATTCATTAGCCAATCACCTTCTGACTCTTCAGGGTTTTCCCACTCAGTCAGTTCCTCAATCCCTGTTTTGCAACCCACTTACTGGCCGGTCATATGACCTCTTGGTAACACCATATCCCTATACCAAAACATCTTAAATGGTACTAGTTTTTTTTTCTTCTTCTTAACTCAATTCTCTTTAGAAAGCCACTTTGAATGTTTACCTCATAATCAAGGTCCAGGTAATCAAATTCTCCATTGGTTCTGAAATGCTGCATGTGCCTGTCCAAGGTGAGATTGATATTTCTGCCATGGCGCTCTATGATGATAGAGTGCCAATGGTGATCATCTAAGAGGCTGCCTGTCATCACAGATGTGTGGCCATAAATGGAGCCAAGCTGGTTGCTACCTAAAATGAGAACAGATATAAGAACAGTTAATGTAATCCTTGCTCATACTTATTCGGCAAAGATTTTCCTCCTGCTCTGTCAATATGTCACCTGAAACACATCAGACACTCAATACACTAGAGGACATCAGTCCATTATGAAGCTTAGACCTGGCCAATGGAGGGTTGTTGCTATAAAAATGAATAGCCAGTTAAATAAGCAAGAAACCACTCAGTGAGCTGCATAACAGTTGTTATTTGGAGGCTACTAGAGAAGCAGCATCCACTTTCAGATGCAAAGTTGTTTGCAACCAGAGATTTTTTTTTGTTCTGATCGAGACACTACAGATGTGAGAATTTGTCACCTTTCCTGGAATAGCCTTCGTGCCACGTTCTCAGTTTCCCTGAAACCATACTCATTTACTACAGTTGAGGAATTCGTGCCTGACAATAGGATCTGATAATACAAAGCCTTTCCAGTCTGATAACAGCAAATACTTAAATTAGTTCTACACTTGAGATATTCTGCCAGTATAACTACACCAGCTACTGTACAAGAAAGGTCTCTATGCAGTCTGAGCTAACAGCTGGAAACAACAACAACAAAAAAAAGTACTGCTAACATAGCTTATTTTGGACATTCCTCCTATTTTGGAAGCCAAATAAACTACTCACAAGACTACAGTTTTGCAATTTATTGCCAGTACAGCTACGCTAGTCAGAGATCACATCTCACTGCAAACTGACTGACATAGCTAAGTCAGCAGAAGTATAGATCTCAAATGAAGCAGCAAATGATAATTCAGCAGTAAGTCTAAAAAACTGCTGTACTGCTCAGTAACTTAGTGTGGTCTTCCAGGTTTTAAATAAGCATCTAAGCATTTTTGGAGCTGCAACTTTCTATTATGTCTGGAACTAAGATATTAAGGCTGTACATTACATAAACATATTCTGGAAAATCACATTGCCATGGCTTAAGACATTACAGCCTTAATACCACCATCTTTCTGCTGGAGGTCACTGATCTTCCAATATCTGCTGGTAAGAAGTAAAAAACACATAAAATCACATATGTACATGTGCTTCAGTTTCTTCCAGGCAAAGTCACATCTATTCAAAGCAGAAGCTGAATCCACCTCCTTAGAATTTTGAAACTAGGTCACTGGTATCCTACCATCTCCATGAAGTCCTTCCCCCTAAGTCTGCAGCAAATACAGTCTTCGAAGAAAGGATGACATCCCTTGACCTCCATCTACTAAACAACTGCATGTCACAGTGTCTTTCCATCTAACAATTTAAACACCTCCTTAGGCATCTATATGGAAATTATAATAAAATATATAGAGAAACTCTACTGAAGAATATGAAGAAACTGGAAATCAATGGATTAGTATTTCAACCAAAACTCTTAAAAAATAGACTGCTGCTACAGGAAGATTTTTTTTTTTCTCATCATCTTCCCACATTGCTGATCTTTAGAAAAAGAGCAGAAGAAAATGCTAGTGGAAATAATTGCTATTCATGGTAAATAAGATATGAATAGAATAATTTACCGTTCACTTGATTGCAAGAGAAGAAGTTATATGAAGCTTTGTTCAAAAATTATTTTGTCTGAAAGAAAAGATGACCTGAAATAAGATAAATATGCTTTTGTTTCATTAAAAAAAAAAAAAAAAATTATAAATCAGCTTGCTCATAAGCCTCTCTTCTTCCAGTGGGATCTTGAGGCAGGAATCTAGAATAGCGTATATGGGTTCACAACCTTCTTAAGGTTGCCTGATGAGTTATATTCCTTTGCCAGCCCTAGTTTCCACATCTACTAATATTGTGATTTCCATTCTTCATCTCCTCCAGTTTCAGTCCTGCTTGTACAAAGACTGACAGCTCTTTCCCCTTTATGATAAATGTGAAAATCTATCCACAACAAAGTCTTATCTACACAAAAGGCAGTAGTTTTATCAGCTTCAGTGGGTTTCATACTAGATGCTTAAAAGGCGAGGATCTTCCTTGTGTCTACCCTGCAGCTAAGATTCTCTCTAGGAAGGTCACTAAACCTCAACTTCATATGTTCTGCAGCCTATCAAAATGGTATCTCTCTTGTTGTAGCTTCCCGAGGATGATTTTGATTACTCTAGCATTGCTAACAGAGCAATGCTCTCACAAAACCACTTTCTTTGTTTTTAATAAATGAGATCATGACACGCAGAACAGAATAACCAATACCTGAAGCCAAATATAATTTTACTAGGGCTTTTTCATTTCAGGCAAGTCTCTAATGATAAAATACTTTGACCTTGCTTTTACTTAGGATTTTTTTTTTTGTGCTATTTCACATGGAGTAAAAGGAAAGGAATGGAAAAGAAAGGAAAGGTAAGAGAATGCAATGGACATTTTCACAGAAAAATTCAATTACATTAAGTGGCTTGCATACAACAGGAGAAAAAGTATATACTATTTGACTGCAAATTCTTTTGCAAGTTAAAAAATTCAAAACAAACAAAACATACCTAAATTTAAATTAAGAACAAGTTTGGCTTTTTTAAGTTCCAAGGTGATATAGTCTCCTTGTTGTCCTTCTCCGTGGAAGATTACACCTTCACTTTCAGAGGTTTTAAATTTCAGAGAGATGACATCTTTCAGTGTTTTCATTTTCTTGTTCCTGAATCTGTACGGTAACACTACATGGCCATCAAAATTGATAACATCAGCCCCTAAAGGAAAAAGCAAATAACATTGTTTTATTATATATTGCTGTGCCCACTGGAAAAGGAGGCATGGCATCTGCGGATTGTATCTGAACAGAACAAATGTGCTAGCAGTGTACATATTGCAAATACATTTTCTCCTGACTGCAATTTAATGAAATACTATAAACAGTAGAAACCTGTTAGGGCATAAATTTAATACAAATAAAAAAAAAAAATCTGGGAAACAAATATTACAACCTTATTCAACTTCTTTAGGTTCTCTTAAATATAGTTGCTTTCATGCACGCTTCCTTAATTATAGTTGAAAATGAGACACAAACTTCTGAGTCATCATTAATAATTCACTTGATACCTCTTAAAAATCCAATAGAGGTATCTTTGAGGACTGTAATCAGTAAGACATGAGCCCAATTAAATTGCCTGGCAGTAATAAGAGATTCCTCTAATTGTATATAAATCTTAGGCATAAACCTTGTCTGGTTCATTCTGTTATACAAAAATTTGGGGCAAGATTTGGCCTTAACTCTTTTTTTTTAAAAAAATGAATGTACTACTATTGCAGCTTTTTTTTTTTTTTCTAGACTCTTTTTTATTCAAAATCTGAGAAGAAAATTTGGGGACACAATCATAATTCATTAAAACCAACTCAGTATTCAGGGATGTGCTGTACAATGATACTGCAAACTTTCATTGATCATCCTATATCCTTCACGGAAAAACTCCTCTAACTAAAATAATGAAGGCTAAATTGAAGATGATTTGATTTTATTGATTTGAAAAGATGCACTTCTGTCAGTATTGTCTCATCTTAAGCAGAGCTTAATTAAAAAGTATAAATAAATACACATTTTAGAAATCTGTACAGATGTAAGAAATCCTCTTTGCAAACCATTTATACTATAGTCAATCACCAGTTTCTATTTTTAGGAGTATTTTCTCCTCACTATTTACAACTGACATAATTTATCTGGTCCCTAAGCCCTTCCTTACAAAAGAATTAATAGCACGTTCAATTTTTAAAACATTTTTTTCCTGGTTGGATATATTTTTTTCATTATGTGTGCCAATCTTTCCCACCAATATTTCTCAAAAGTCTCCATCAGTGCACCATAACCATACCAGTCATATGAGCATATCATGCTCAGAATGAAATTAAGGGTGACAGCTTATCACATACTCTTCAGCAACATCTGATTTTTGCCTATTTCTCTGAACTGCTTTTGACTGACTGCTGGTAACTTTTTCAAATTTCTAGCTTTTCTCTAACATTATAGCGGACAGTAATGAAAACCTTTCAGATCTCAAAAATAAATAAACTTCTCTTTTGCAACAAACACAGGAAAAACTTTAATAACTTGATTAAAATGTTTTGAACATTTTGCCGTTCTGAATGGACTTTTGAATTTACATCTAGGTTAGCAGGTGATTATCTTAATCACCTTTGTTCCTGCAATATGTCAAAAATTTATTTAAAACATGTTTATTTCCAAAATTATTTATATTTTTTTTGCTAATAATATTCTATGCCCTGATTCAGAGAAGCACCTAAACAAGTGCTTTAATCCATTCCTAATCATCAAAGAATTTAGAAACTACCCAAACGATCTGCTGAGTCAATTACTACTTCTGTTATGTCCTCAGTGGTTATTGAGGAATTGCATAGGTATAGCATCTCTATAGTTGGTCATTGAATTTCTTGACATTTAGCACTTATTTTCACTTGAAAAGCACATAAAGAACAACATTTCATAGATGATTGTTATTACATTGCTCAATCATAAAATTCACACATCATCTCATATTCACTAACTCAAGGGCTTGGTTTGAACTCGGTTAAGATTAAGGCTTGCAGTCTTAATGACTAAAAGACTATTCATATATTCCTACATCATCGGACATAATAAGTTTCAGACATAAAGAAGTTATGCTTCTATTATTCAGGATTTTCCCCACAAATCACTGATTTAATTTCTCCAGGTCATGTGTTTTGCTGATACAATGATCCTATATGTGATGGTAAAGACTGTGATACCCACTTCTGGTTAGCAATTTATTCTTGGTACATCTTTAATAAATTTGTAGAACACTAATCACTATATGGCCATTACTCTTAACTGTCACAAACACTTGGCTCTCTAAGGTTTAATATATATTCCACAGGTTAAGAGTCTAGCTTACTTTGTAGTAACTGTGCTTCCACAATTTCTCAGATTGATATGGGGGAACATGAACATAGAAAGTGCTAGCTATAAGTCCACTCAATTTATACTAAGAACAAAAACATAAACCTCAGTAGAGCACAGATAATGAGTTTGGGATTTCCCTTCACAATACTGTTGTTATTTTTAAGCCTGAGTTCTCTAAAAATAAGAAAATAAGCAAGCTTTTTTTTTTTTTTCCAAACCAGGCTCAAGTCTCGGCTCAAGTCTTTGAGCCCCTTTAATAAAAGGGGTTTAATTCATGTCAATAAAAGCTGTGTTGGACTTGGAAATTACCATACTACAGAACCCATACTACAGATACAGATGCATCCAGCACAGACTCACACATGCAAAAATATATGCTTCATATTCTACAAGCACCAAGTAAAAGAAAATCAATTATAAATTCCTGCTGCCTGCTAGCTCTCACTAGAACCTACAGTCTGTCATACCTGTCAATGAATTCAATCCTACGTGATTTTACAAGTCTGAAAAAAAAAAAAAAATTTGCTTGGAGATTTGGATATTTTTCTTTGATTTACAGCAGATATAATTTATACATGACAAAGAAGTATCAAAATAGCAAAGAACATTTTGCCAAGGTTTATTCTTAACTCAAGTCTTGGGTAAAGCGAACAAATGATATTCTTCTATTTTGTATACCTGTCAGAAACTCTCAAAACAAACCTGTGAGGAAGCATTCCCCAGAGCAGCAAAAAAGGCAAGCCAAGTTCTAAGTGCAATACCCACAGAAGACAGGGTAGCAGCATTTTTCAAGGTTTCTCTCTGTCTCCAAGGACAGGTGTTTGTTTTCTTCTTGTTGTTATTATAGTGATAGTAGAGTACTAAGACCCTCATTTTGTTAGCTGTTGTGCAAACATGTCTGTAAACATGTGGTTCTTTTCTGTGATAATTAAGGTTTAGGATAAAGCAACTGCAACAGGTGAAATTATTAAGCAAACGAAGAAAAAGAAAATGGGAGGAAAAGGTGACTATTGCTAAAAATTCCTGATTTTTTTTTTTTTTTTTATTAGGACAATCTTACTCTAGTTTGTTCAGCTACCCACTCGCATTGCTACACAACCTAATGGTTGCTTAGGACAATCATTAAAGGATGAGCGTGCACAAGAACACAGTGTTCTGCAGAGTTACATTTAACCTCTGCTTTCTACCATGCAGGGTAAGAATCTGCTCTTGGGTTCTCAGGTAAAAACAGGAGGAGGAGGAGGAGGATCACAGAATTGATTTCTAGCAATAAAAATGCCTTATTTTCAGAAGCAACTTATAGAAGAAAATCCTGTCCATTTAAGAGACAGTAAGATTTATGAAGACAAAGTAAGCTTCTAAATATGCCCCTAATTATTGTCTTTATGTAGTAAGTAGTGTGATTTTTCAAGCCCTTAGTACTATGTCCTGTCTTTTTCTCTCAAAGTAATATAAGACTGCATTCTCACTACTTTTTTTTTTTTTATTCAGTTTTTCGTTTTTCTGAGGACAATTTTATCTAAAAACCCAAATGGGAAAGTTTTTATAGCCAGGTATAAGCAAAACAATTTTAAGTAGGATAAATGAGGCAATGACCATGTTTGCACCACATATTTCCAATTCAGCACAGAGCTATCTCAGCTTTAAGCTATCCAATTTATGCACTCTTACCATGTTGGTATACAATTCAAACAATATTCAATTCTGTGCTCCTACGGTGGACTACTAGCAGTAGCAAAGATTAACTCTGGTAAAATGGCAATTCCACATAATCTGCACCTCAGATAAAAATGATTCTTTCTGTAATCCACTTTGACTTCTAACTCCAGAAAGGCAATTTATGATGCAGGGTATGAGATGCAGTCTAATTAAAGAACTCTATTCATAAGTGTGACAGGAGACAGCCACTGAAAATAAAACATCCATGACAATGCAGTGCCTCTTCCAAATTCCATTTAATTGCCTAAACAACTAGACTTTATTTTTCTCCACCATCAAATCTCTGAGACTCTCTTTATATTATAGTGGTATTTTATCAACAAGTGTTTCTAGCATAACTACGTTTTTCTAAGAATGCAATTAACAAGATTTTTGCCGCATAGTTATTTCTCTTTAAAATTGGCTTATTTATATAGTCAAAATTCTAAGCAGGAAATACAGAAGACTGTCCTGAAGGGCTGCTGAATCCTCAGAGCAAAGACCAGGGCATTTTTAAGTATTTTTAACTATGGGGTCCAAGTTAAACAGCATAATTTTCATCTTCTCTGAGTTATACCAGCATGGACATGATCTATATTCATCACTGATGTAAGTGAGACATATTAGGTCATAAAGCCACTTAATTTGCCTAAAACTTCCTCCATTATTTCTGGGTGTAATGGTCATGGCTTAGTTTGTAATTTTCCAGTCCACAGTTCAACAGTATTTTGCAAACGGACAAAACACAAGCAGTTAATACTACAGGAGCCTCTAAAATTAAAAAAGGTTTTGTATGTACAGAATTACTAGGACTATTTATGATTATAAAAGCTTGCATTTCAGTCATTTTGCAACGATGACAAAGAAACAGCAAAATATTCTCTACTGTTTATTACTCACTATGATCTAGATGATCTCTATACTTGCAATGATCTCTAGCAACTTCCAAACAAACTTAATAAAAAATATAAGCAATTGAAATGTAGCATGTAATTACACTCTGAAGTCAGGTACAGTAAAGAATTTAATCTACTTGAAAACAGCTAGCCTCTATTAATGTTCTCTATTTATTAAATTAAGAGCTCTAGGTCAACAACACAGGACAATACTGACTTTCATACATCCTATGCCCTAAGTAGATCTCAGTCCTTATTAAACAGCTCAATTTTCTCCTTATTTAACGAAAATACAGTGAGGAACGGAGTAACAATTACACTCAATATACCCAGTGTATAAATGAGTTACAAAATAGACAAGACAATCTATTAAAACATTAAGGGAATAGATGACTAGATGGAAGTTTTGTTTCACTGTTTACAGCTGCACGGAAACCAGAAATCATAAGGCCAACTCACAAAAAAATGATTCAGAATTTGTCTCCCTTACTTTTGCTTGAACTGACGTCACTGAATTCAACCATTTAATGTAATGCTATCTCTCTGTGCAGGTCATTTAAGGTCTTAAATTTATGAGGATACTCATTACTCAGGGTTAAACTCTCCTATATAACCCACATTCCATATCTCTTCGTCGCACAGCTCTCAAGCACATACCTGATCCTTCTTCCAACTGGAAACTGAAACTGAACATGCAAACGGAACTGCACACATGCTGATCAAGGAACGTGTACTAAGCACAATTTAATTTTGCTGTACTGAAATCATGCAGCCAAATAATTTACTGTCCTCTTTGTGCTGTTTGCCTCAAGAAGGCAGGAGTACAAGGCTCAGCTCCAGCTCTGGTCTATTAGTGCCCAGGCATATTCTCACAAGTAGCCAGCCTAAGATATTACTGTTAAGCATGTCACTGAAGATCACCTTTCTTAGATGTCTAATATTCTCTTCTTTCTCTAATGAATTTCTTTCAACTGGCATTCTGACTCTCCTACTAATTCCATCTTGCTGCATCAATTAATTTTAATAAAAGACACTCTGAAATGTAGTGGTATTTTCACATACTATATTTCAGTAAAAAATGATAATAAAGTCAAAGTTGTTAGTAAAAAAGAGAGTGGAATAACTCTGAAGGTCTATGATACTATTCAGTTGCATTGTCCTGTTCTCAAATTACCTAAAAGACATATATCCCATGTTCATCACAGCATCAGAAAAGCAGATCAGTGGAACTTGACACTAGGTGAATAACGCAAATTCAGTAGTTCTGACAATTATTTTTTCCCCTTCCTCCCCAACACCCAGGTTATTTGGAAGCAAACACTAACTTATACTTTACTTATATATTCCATTCAAACTACTCATGTTTTAAGAAGTGTTCATAACATTTTAGCTTCAAAAATCTATCTTTATATATATATATATAAAAATAAATGTTCAGAGTCACAGCTCTACTTGCAAATAATTACAGTTGATTTTGTTCTGTCTAGTTTCAGTAAATATATGATCATTTAATACAGGTATGGCTGCAAATGAAGAGCTTATCATTTTAATAGTGCACACAGTACTTCATTAACCCGCAGTTAGTGAGTACCAAGTAAAAATCTAAGGACTTTATACTCCAATGAATTCACTTGCAAGCTTCTTTGTACTCAAAAGAAGAAAAATCCCAAACTGATACAGTAAAATGAAATGCTTAGCTTTTATTACACTAAGCATTTAAATAGTTCTGTGAAAGGATAAAAAAAATATATTGTCTTCAGAGGTGCTCTCCACAACACATGGTACAGCAGATAAGAGCAAGTAATCACAGACTCATTAAGGTGAAAGGGATGTCTGGAGACCATCTGGTCCTACCCAGCTGCACAGAGCACAGCTGAAGTTTGCTTCATGTCAATTTATTAGCAGACCATAATCTACCAGAAGCAATACTTTCACGAATTGATGTTAACAGGATAGTCACCTGTTTCTTCATCTGTCACAAGGAAATGGGATATTCACTTTCACTTGCCATTCCCTTCTTTGTGCATCTCAGGCTGTATTTTCCAAGATCAGTGATATATTTTGTATCCCAGTTCCCCAGAGACATGCCCTTATCCCTATCCCACAATCTTCCAGCAAGCTTTACTATTTCAGATTTACTGGTGTTGCAGAGTTCAGGACCTTTAAGCTTCCCAAATGCCAGCACACCTCTCTCTCTAGTGTGACTTTGCCCATGGCACCCCAACCTGAGCCAGAGAGTGGGCTATTCCTTCCATATGAATTGCACCATGCCTTTTGTGTTTACCTACACAAGCACTGTCAGCCTTTCAATTTTCGCCCTTTTTCTTCACTGGAGCATGAAAAAGCCAGGGTAAGCATCAGAGGAAAACCAAACAAACAGACCACACAAACCATGGTAAGAGCTTCTTCTAAGCGACTCCTCCACTTCCTTCTAACAAGGATTCCACCTTTGCATGCAACCACTGCAACAGTTAAAACCACAGATAACAAAATTCATTATTTGGGGGACTCAGTCCTTCACACACTGATGTTGTTTTCCTTTCTCTCTCTCTAAATTAATATTTAATTTTATTTGGCACAAGATTCAGACAACAGAATCTAAAACTACCACCTTTTTTTCCATAAACATTTTTTAAGTTCCTGTCTCAAAAGTTACAGAACACCAAAAAACAAACAAACAAACAAAAAATCCATAAGAAGCAGGAGACAGCTTAATTACAACCTCAAGACCAACCAGTTAGGCAACTCTAAATATGGAGAGTTAGTTTAGGAGCCGGTGTTCCTCCCTGCATGCCAAGATCTTGAAAATTAAGTAGCACCCAAAGAAAAGCCTCACGCCCCAGGAGTTAAACAAGAGACCCGTTTCTGTATCAAAGCAGAACATACGCTGCTCAGAGACCCCACGGCATCCGCTACTCTGATTTGAGAGACAGCAAGGAGGAGGTGGGAAAAAAAAACCCAAAAAACAACAACAAAAAAAGAAAAGGGCGCGGCTGTTAAGCGCAGGACCGTTAAGCGGCCGTTAACGGTCAGCGCCACACACCCTCCCCGCTCTCCTCAGCGCCCCAGGGCTGAGGCGGCCAAGGCTCGGGGTAAGTGAATAGCGGCTCACGAACCTCGCAGATTATTTTTATGTAAAGCAAACAAAACGAACAAAAATAATAATTCCAACAGTTTAGGAGAAAAGAAGTAATTTCCAAGTTGGCCCCTCCGCCGAGGGCACATATTTGTCCTGGATCACACAGAGGCAGGTGGCTGCCGCGCACCGTACGCTGCCTGGCGCAGGCCGCTCGGGGCTGCTTCAGTCACTGAGATCAATTAGTTCCGAAGGCCCCTGCAATAAAGCCCTATATGGCCGCACAATACGGTGTGAGTGATGGGGATGGGATTCAGCACTGTTAAAGATAAAAAATGTCTTAGCTGCTGCATCAAAGCGCTTGCTGAAAGGTTAGGGAAATACATGTTACACCTTTGGCTAAATAGGGGAGCCAGATTAAGCTGTGGAAGGAAAGGGCAGTTTTGGTTAGTCAGTTGGAAATGTTGGGACGGCTTGAAAAAGCGTAAAAATATACCTTCAAGAAGCAGGAGGAGAAAGGAAGCCTCCAAAATCTATTATTTTTATTTCTTTCCATATGTATAAGCTGTATGTGTCTATGTATACTGCTTCCTGTAGATAAGAACATTTTTCTTGTGTTAATCAGTTAATAAAAGCTGCAAATATAAGTGACTTGAAAGAATTCTTTCTTGCTCTTGGTCTTCAACTTCTGACAGATTTTTTTTTTCCTCACATGAAGTACAGAAGTACATTAATCAATAGTAATTACCCCAAACTTCCTCAGTGCTCCATTTGCTACTTCACAATTCCACTACCTCTATACGTTTGATCTTTTCACTATGAACAATAATCACATTCACACAAAGGACGAAATGGAAATGTGGTAACGAAATGCAATAACCGCTGTTTAGGGTCTGCCCTGTCCTGTTTAATAAGCAAAGGGACAATGACATTCACAAGACCTTCAACTGAGTAAGAATGGAGATACATATTTGTGAGTAAGCAACTCCAAATGCTTGAGATTCGGCTACTCAAACACAATGCAACAACTCTTACCCATGAATAAAAGAAAGGCTATAGACCTGTTCAGGCTAGACCTGTTCAAAACCAGAAACTTCTACTGCAAAGAACTGTGAAGTTCTTTGCTGTAAAAATGCTGTCCCTTTCTGCTGGCATGAGGTCACTGGACAAAAAGGAAGTAACTTTGCTTAAGGTGCCATGCCACGGACCTTGTGGTAGAAGGGTCTTTCTTTAACCCTTCATCCAGTTGCTGTTGTTTAGAGTAAGTCAAGTAGAGCGTGTAGCAGGCAAGTTTCTCCTGGTTTGCAACACTGAAATAAATACATGCTGATTCAGTATGTAACAGGGCAGCCATGTATATGGCATGCACAAATACTGAATTAGGTTTATGAAGTAAAATACTTCCTTTGGTGTTTAACCAGTGATAGTCAGGCCTATATACACTATACGACAACAGCCTTGACTTTGCTAATTGGAAAACCCTGTTATAGTGATATTTCTGTCCACTCTCTCATACCAAGCATTAATGCCACATCCCAATGAGCGGACCACATAAGTTTATGTATTTACAAATAAGAGAATTTCCCCACAGTCTGACTGATGAGCCGGACAAAGGAATAAATGCAGGGGGGAGACTGAGTGGAGCCAGGAGCAAGGGGGACAAAGGAGTCAGGTGACCTCAGGTGAGAAGAGTTGGCAGGAGTTCGGTGTAGGTGGGCAGGAAGCCTGTGACTTCTGAGTACCTTGGCCAATGGGGAAAAGGAGAGGGTTAACCTCAGTAAGGAACATAGGATAAAAGGGGGGCTGCGACCTCCAGCACTTGGAGACACCCCACAGGGATATGCCCGGTGGACTCTCCCTTTATTCGAATAAAGTTATAGGACTCCTCTGTCTCCTTTGTGGACATTTGGTTCTTGATTGTGAGATTTTCCGCACACCGACATTAAGGCAACCAGCACAGCAGCATGTGCTTTTGTGGGCTCGTTCTGCCTGGGTATAAGCACTTTAAAATATTTTTTAATAAGAAATAGAAATATTTATTGCCTTATATGTAATAACACAATATTCTACAAAAGAGAAATGTAGGAATTTGATAGTAAATGAAGATAAGATGCCACTAATGCATAATTACAAATAAGTAATAAGGTACAAACCTCTTTACTGAAAGAAGAAAGTACTGAAAAAGTACTTTAAGTAGAGGAAAAAAACCCTGTTTTCCTTAAAGAAAACAGAAGGCTACTCAATCCCATGGGTAATATTTACAGGAACTTTTACACAGAACACAGCTGCCATTTAACTTCTGCTTTCAAGCCAAAATGCAAATGAACCCAAACAACACCAACAGGAAGTGGTATACCTTGCATTTGTGTCGGCAGCATCAACCCTTGTTGGTGCAATGCTGCCTAAAACATTGGTGGATCTTTGCATAACTGTCTTTATATCTATTTAAACCTCTCTTTTTTTTCAGCTCTGTCACTATTTCTTTAAGGAACAAGCTCCAAATAAGTGGGATTATGAAAATAAATGTAATGCTACCATTCAACTTACTTTGATACAAGAATTTTTCTTCCAGATCAGTTTTATTCTATAGATTGTTTTGTTTTGCTTTGTATTGGATTTTGACAATTTAGTCTAATTCACAGGGGGAAGAAACTAAACATTCCCCAAGCATTTTAATAAGAAATCAATTTACATGTGTCAGAAATCATGAGTGCTACTACCAACCTCATCTAGTCTTCCTCATCTGTTGAAAAACTCATGACATTTATCCCATCGTCTTCTCTAGGAAGGAAAAACTGAGATTTTTATTTCAGAAGGCCACTTTTGTCTATCTAGGGAAACTTTGACTGAAAGTTGAATGCCACATTTGGTTACTAATAATGTTTCACTTCTTAGCAATAAAAAAAAAAAAAGAAAAAAGAAAAATAAATCCCCAAAGAAACCAACCCCCCTGCCCCAGACACTCTTTATTTAGTAGCACAAGCCAGGATTCAGACTATTTATAGCTGAAATATCAACAGCCAAAATCCAGCTCTGTGGTTGATGATAGCTATAACTAGGATGAGGCAATATTTATTTTACAGAAAGATGGAAGAAGAAAGAAAGATAAAGATACAGACAAGGACACATTCCGCTAAATAACAAGATGATAGCAAAAGGTATTTGGGGAGTAAAGTTCTATAATAATGAGTTCCTAGTAATCTGTCCATGATGGCAAAATCTAGGTATTTTATATGCATCATAAAGCCTGCTTATTATTTAAAACAACAGATAAAAGTTGAAGTTTGTTTTGTGTTCAGGATTTAATATAACATAATGGCTGAATTACAATCTCTACTTGTACTTTTACTAATGGAAGTGTTGGTGGAACATTCAGAACTTGTTCCCTTTTTCAGGATGAATAATGCAAAATTTAAAATGAATTCATGGATTCTAATAATACTTTATATGAGATACTCAGCCCTGGGTAATGGTTCATGACCAGTCCAAAACAGTTTAAATATGCCCAAAGCCATGCAAAAAGCCATGCTTATTTGTTAGCAGGATGCTACCCTTTATTTTGCAAGACGCTTCAGACAGTGAGGAAAGCAAAATCTGCATAGATACAAACTCAACACGGCTCACAGGGCATGCATTACCAATACCCATTACTTAAGGAATTTACAGTTAAGTGTGGTTGCAGCTAACTAGTTAGTTTAAGGTGTCACATCATACAGAACTGAATCCTAAGTTCTGCTTGGCCTGAGAGATATCAGTCTACTTCTGGGCCAGTTCTACTTCAAAATACATTCACGAAATACCTGCTTCAAAATTACACTCAGTTTCTAGCTATCTATCAAGTTTTCCTTTCCTGTAGAAAGTAAGAAAAAGCCACAATAATGGCATACATGGATCTGTTCTTCTCTAGCTTGTGAACTTTATGTTACAAGAGAGCACTTTGTCCATTAACTGATGGCCTAAGCAGAAAAGCATCTTGAGCTATACTTACAAAGCAGAACTACAGGATTCAAGACTCCCAGTTTCTATTGGCTTTCAACCTTTAATCTGTTCTATAGCAAACTGCTTTGTTTTCCTCAGTGAATTTTCTGATTAAGTATTAATCAGATTTTAAGTATATTGTTTCAACTTTTTCTTTTTTTCTTAATAAAGAACTCCCACTTATTTCTTTTCATTAGTGTGGGTCCTTCTGGTTCCTCTAGTACCATCTTATTTGAAGTCCTTAGGACTGTGTGTTTTCTTCCAGAAAACCTTGATCCCCTGGGTCACTGCCATGCAGGCAGAAGAGTAATTAAAGCCAAGGGAAGATCAAATGGACTGTGCACTCTTTTCATTCAAAGGTGCTTAAACTGTTTCAGATGGCCTTGCCAACACTAAAGAATTATTACTAGAAAAATCCCATCACTCACAAAGCCATTACAGCTGTAGCAGTATCATCATTGTTTTGAATGTTAGGGTAGATAGCTCTGTAATATGGGTGCTTTCAAGAATACGTGCTTATATGCTATATTAGCATTGGTGTTTGCAATGGAAGATTTTATTTGTTTATTGCAAAATGTCCTTCAGTTTAAACTACGATTCTTAGTTTCCTCAAATCCTATGGGCTATTATTCAGTTCTCCGTGCTTTTACAGAGCAGCTCTCCGCTTCTGAACAGGCGAAATAAACTGTTTAACAACACTGATATTAAAAAGTGACCTTTAGAGAGAGATGATAAATACAACACCTCATTGACAAAGGGGAGCATTGTCAAGCTTATTTATCCTTTCCTTTGCACATTCTGTATGCAACTGACTCAGCCACAGATTTATACTTGATTCATACTGTAAGAGCTGTAAGATAAATTGCATTTTAAATTAAAGCTTGGATTTTCCCAGTTTCTCATTAACCTCAAAGTAGGAAAATAGATACTCCTCTTGCTTCTGCTAGATTTGCCACGCATCTTCAGAGCATGATGCACAGGCCAGTTTGGTGGTCTGATTTTTGCCCAAAGGATGTGTCAAAACATGGTGTCTAGTCTTTCACTTAATATCTTAATACTAATTTCTCATCACCTAAAGTACTGATGCCACAAATAACTTTCACTCACATGAACAATCTCATTGAGCCTCCATGAGTATTCCTCCTATCCTTCATGTGCACAAGGGATACCAGGCTCACCCCTTGTTATTTGTTTTTCAACTTGAAGCAGTAAAACATGCCAAGCAATAAAAAGTATATGCCCAATTTGAAAGGCAACTGCTGCTTGCTTTGAAATAAATAGAAACTTGCTGGCCTACCATGTCCAGGTCAGCCTTCCACAGCGGATGTGAAAAGAAATTTTGGCTAATTGCCTAATCACACAGCTCTCACCCCAATGAAGTTAAGACAGCATTTTGATCCCTGCTACAGGGCTTTCATTCCTCTTGGAGGTTTTCCCAAGATAACTAGATGAAATGATATTAAAACTGGTAAAATATGATGCAGATAAATCTTCTGTAATCTTTACTGCAATTCATGAAGCAGTTACAGATCACTGAGGCTAAATGGTATTTTGTTTTTTTTTTTTCCTTTGGTTGGTTTTGGTTTTTTTTTTCCCTCTCTTTTTTCTTCCCTGTCTATCAGTATAATGGGCCCTCTTGCCCTTTACATCATATTGTTATTTGTATTTTGTACTTCATACAGTAAGAACTACTTAATTAGGAAGATTGGAGTGAACTGTAGAGTATAGCTGTTTAATACTATTAGTTTACTTTTTAATTAATGTGCTATTCTTTCCCATCTAATTATTTTTTTTTCCTGCACAGATAAGTCAGAGAAATCATTAAAAAGAAATATGGAAGTTTGGAGGTGGTTGAAAAATACTTATGATTAGAATTTCTGAGTGATACACATGCATTTCCTACTCTCTCATCTCCTAACCCTGCTCAATCTTGTCAGGCCTTTGTCTGTGTCAAAAGGACTTAGTTCACTTCCAATAAATGAACTGTATTACTGCTGATGAGCTGCTTCTCTTCTATCTCTTCATTGCTATCCCTCCCCACCTTATCTCTCTTCTGTTACTTTTTCATTTCCAAACCAAGACTATGTGTTTCCACAGGGTTAGGTTTCTCAGGTAAGTGCTTTGAAGTTCATAATGTCTCAAAGTTCATATATAACTCCTCTGAAGTCATACAAAAAGATCACTTCAAAAGGGCCAGAAGATTATATGTGTGTATTCACAGCAAACCAGGATGAAGTCAGTCCTACACCATATGCAGAAGTCTATACAAAAATGTACAAAAATCAATGATAGCTGCTGGCCAAACCAAGCTCTTCTACCTCAGAAATTGCTTCCCACTGGCCACGCTGGTGGTGGGTGAAAGTCAGTTGAGAATCCTACTGGTCAGCCCTGCTCACAACTTCAAGGACTATTTGGCAGAAAGTTTTTCCAGAAATGTGTGAAATGATCTGAGCATAAATTACTACTGGAAATGATGCAAAGAAGCAGAATTAGCCCTGTACTTACTAGAAAATTTGAAGAACATATGTGATCAGATACTCTCCTTTCCATTTTTAAATATTAAAATATCCTATTACACTGAAATAAATATACTTGTAATATTTTTGAACACCGAAAGCAAACATTTAACTAGCCTTTGATTCTTCTTGGAAGCTGCTTTATATTTTAAGCATTGTCCAGCCTGGACCTTTAGTAATACTCAGGAGGTCCTATGTGAACTGAAGGATGTCCAAGGGTTCCTATGAAATCCCTAAAATGGAGGAAAACAGATTTGAAAGCTGCTAATAATGCAGCTACTTTTAAAATAGCTTCTCCGCGCTTCAGTCCTATTCCCCACTAATTAAGTCTACTCTTGTCATTTTTCTGTTCAAAAATCTGGACTGATTTTTGTCATTAAAATCCAGAGTAAATCTAAATAGCACAAAAATAAAGTGAATGAATAAAAATGCAATGCACAAAATCTGCAAGAGCAGTTTATACAATTTAGAATAATTCTTTGGAATCACTAAAGCATTTCACATAACAAATTATATACTGCACTGATGATGATGAGATGGGAAATGGCGCATGAGTACATCCTGACTTATTGCAAACTTAATTCCTTTACAATGTTTAACCCTGTTCCTTTTATTCTCAGACTGTCGCTCAAAGATAGTTTTTTCTCCATCTTAATCAGATTCTATTTCATGCACAAAGAAGATCTTTATCTCTGCATTGGCATGTTTAATTTTTAGGCCATTATAATACTAAAAGGCTTAGAATATATCCTCAAGTGTAATTCTGTTATTGCAATGAATCTTTTTAGCAATAAGATGGAGAGTACAACTCCTGGACAAGAGCGATTATATATTATTTTAATCACTGTTATGGAATTTATGTTATTAAATGTGTAATTTGTCAGTGGAAAAAACAAGGCAGACAACCATTGGTACCACAGTCTTGTTACATTTTGCATGATTTATCCCAGAAAGTTTTTTTTTCCTACAAAGATATCATTAGCAGGGTTATTTCCTACTTTACTTTTAGGGGAAAAAAAATATTTTTGCTCATTCCTATGCAATAGGGGAGCCATGGCTTCTAAAAGCTAAACTTTTTAAATGACAATTTTGCAGTATAATAATGTATAATAAAACCCTTTCACAATTTTATGTCAAAATAAGTTATAAAATCAATAGAGTCAGAAGCCTCCATCTTTCAGCCAAACTTAAAGTATTAGCCTAAATGCAGTAGTTAGTTGGTACCATGCAAACAAGGAAAAAAGGTCATTAAAATATCCTACTTCACTATGACATTTTAAGGAAAAATTATTACATAGAGGGGGCTTTTCTTTGGAAAATTCACTATCTTAATATGTGGGCTTTGTAAAATCAAATGTAGCTCATCTTGTACCTTACGCTCATTATAGAAACAAAAGTGTGACTTTTCGTAACTGAAAGTTATGTGCTTCATTGAAAGAGCACATTTGCTATGCTCACAGGTTGCCACTGTAGCTTATTATGGAAAAATATTTTAAATGTATTATCAGTACAAATAATAGATAAAAAGGAAAATAAGCTTTCATCAAAGTTGTTCTAATTAGTAATGGTGTTGGAAAGACTTATTGATTATTCAGGTCTGAAGGGCATTTTTTTTTAATAGTACTGCAGCTCCTGGAGACCCCTAACAGCAGTTAGAAGAGTTTTTAAAATTATGAAGGCATAGAGATGCCTTCATAATAAGCTCACCTATAAGCTTGACAAATTACTAATCTCTGCGGCTCTATTTACTTCTGTAGGTACAGCCTTCAGTACTCTGATATAAATAAGTACCCTCCAAACTGTAAAGAAAAGTTTCTTTGTATAAAATCATTACTGCTAGCAAAGAATTGTGCCAACAAGAAGTCCCATAAGAAAAAACTTCCGCACCCTCAAATAACTACACCCTGCCTTCAGTTCCCAGGGAGAACCATCTGTTTTACCATCCGATATGCATATCAACAGGCAGGGGCTCACCCTGCATATAAACAGCTTTAGAAAAACACAGAACTGATAGTAATCGTCCTGCGTATCTCTTCCCATCATTTTTCCTTTTTCTCTCTTTTTTTTTTTTTTTTTTTTTTTTTTTTTTTTTTTTTTTTAGGGAAGTTAAAAGAGCTATGGCTTGTCCATAAATTTTGTCCTGAGAGCAATTCCTCTGGACTACTGCCCAGAGGTTACCACTCTGCTGTCCGCAGGAGAGAGGCAGGGGCCTGTCACCAAATTGCTGAATATGTCTGAGGTCCTGCAGTGATTTTTCAGAACTCCTGTAGTGGGCAAGGACAATGAGATTTTGCTGAACAATTTTAACAACCACACTGCATTATGCATATGTATTAAATTTGATCATTTCTCCTTAAAATATACATCTTAATGGTATTATATCTTGGATCTAGTTTGTAGCCTATTCTTGATGCCATAGATTGACAAACTAGAATATATTCTGCAACGTTTATACATGTATAGCAACCCTCCCTGGAAATAATTCTGACCCACCGTGTCATGACTGAAAACCACAGCATTCATTATTAAAAGAGGCTACATAGGTGGGTTGTAACCAGGAGGAAGTGAAAGCTTCCTTCTTTTATATCATGACCAGCTTCAGTCTTGCCTTGCACCTAATCCTTCTGCAAAAACGTTCGGAACTATCAGCTCTAGCAAGTTGATTTCTTTTCTGACGGCTGAATAAAGCACAATTCTGAGGAGAAATTAGCCAGAGGGAAACAACCTGTGTTGTTAGACTTGGCCTGAGAAATAATGGGTACAACCTCAGAATAAGCACAAGGAAATGAATAACTGTATTAGAACCCACTCATTTTTTTTTTCTCAGGGACAGAGCAGAATTCTTCTTACCAAGAGGGGAACATGCCATCTTCTGAACAGCCATCACCATTTTTCTTAGTATTTACTTCACTTGGTTGCTTTCCAGCACTGTTATTGACAGTCCACTTAAGGCTCTGATCTATCACACATCATACTCCATTATGAACCATGGTAAAAATTTCAAGTAGTTCATACCACATTATCTCAACCACTGATTACATATTCTTACTTGACTGTCAAGCTGTTATACCCTAGGGGGATAATTTACAGCTGAAAAAGAGGAACTGGAAAAGAGGAATAACATATATTGGCACAGATGCTTGAACAGGGTAGTATCTATTCTCAATTTTCTCTGCAAAAATATATATAAAAAATGAATGTTATATCTGTTTACCGTGGTATAGTAGGAAACAGTATTTCTAATGACTGTAAGGAATTCAAAAAGCATGTGTGCTTTAGTCTACTCTGCCTTAGGGAAATGCATACACCCAGACCTAAGCTGGTACTCAAAAAAAGTTGTAGAGAAGAGGCCTTCATCTCTCAAATACGTTTTTATGCAGATACATGGTAAAACCATAATCAGCTTCCACGTGCTATTCTCTCCTGGGGTGTAGACAGAAGAGGGACTCAGACTGCATCATGTACTCAGGAGGGAAATCATGCCTGAAAGTTTAACAGTGCTACTGATAACTTCTTTTCTTTAATTCCTCCTTTTTTTGGTGGATGTGGAGGGGTAAGGCAAGGGGGGAGAAGTATGAGGCCTCAGCAAAAGTCCGTGACAGCTATAGGACTTTTCTCCCTTATTTCTCTTATACACATAAGGAGTGGAAAATACTCACTGCAAATAGATTTCAGGATTAGAATTTAAGTATGGAAAAAAATGCATCCTGTAACATGCTTGAAAGAAAAATCACTTTACTCCTTTCATTGCTCTGTTTCTAATTTTAAGCCACTTCTGTGTGTAATTTGGGCCACACTTGAACACAAACAAAATCCATATGCCCAGGAAAATAACTACCACCAGCACTTGGCTGCTAGACCTTAATCATGTAATTCATGCATTTTTCTTTGAATATATTGATCCCAGAACAACACCTGCTGGGTGAATCTGTAGTTTATAAATTATGTCTTTAGCATGATTGTTCAAAATCTTATTATTTTCTTGCTCTTGAGCAACTGGAGAGCATACTGATAGTCACTCAGACTTCAATTGATACTACCTAGAGTCTGAGAATATGAATCATTTTTACAGCTTCATGATTTATTATATATGTAACTTTTCTTTGGCAAAGCTAGTACCTGAGCTCTGTCACTAATATTTTGTATCAGAAACATTGGACTCTGTTTACAAATTGAGCATCAGAGTAGCTTTCCCTGCCTCTTTTCCAAGTTTTTATGGCCACACATCCTTTGATAGTCCATAATATAAACACTCTTGGAACTGTAAACAAAAGTAAGGTACAAGATCCTAAAATGCATCAAAAAACTGTACTGCCTAAATAAGAGACGCAGAATGAGACTTGCTCTCTTTTACGGCCTTTCTTTGGGAAAGGCTTTCATCCCATACAGTGTCTCAATTTTGACAATGCATTTAAGCACTGGCTGTTCAGCCGCTCTCCCTTCAGCTTAACCACAAACCTCAAAATGGTCACAGTGTCTTCTGACATTAGCTGTCAGATTCATTTTCTTTCTTTTGAGTATCAGTTCTGCTTATATGTCTTCCTGCATTCAGTGTATATTGTTTCATTTTCTTGGTTCTGTCCATAACATCTTTGGGCAGCTTCCAAATGACTATGGTGATGGTTCAGTAAGAAAGTATCTTAAAAGAGCAGATTTTGCTATTATCAATGGATATACAATAAATCTCAAATATAAATCTGATACGACTGGTACTGAGCTGCTGGAAAAGAAAAAAAAAAGCTTTTGTATAAACAGTCATTTTGATTTCTGATTCCATATTGCACACAGTCCGAGGATAATGTTATTCTAAAAACCAAAGGTAAACACTAAGATATCTCATGCTTCTTGAACTACAAAATACATTTTTTTGGATTATTTTTATTTATCTGTTCTTCTGGTGGATCATGACAAATAGTAATTCAATGATTTTTGATTAGGTAATGTTGAATTACATTAGTTGAGATTTTAGAAAACAAATCTCTGGTTATTGTAAGAATTCTCTTGTGCCTTGACATGTCATCCATTGGAACAAAAAGAAATATTTCGAATTCGTTCATTTTCACTATGCACTGTATAGGAAGATACCAAACCTTACTGAAAGCTTCTTCAACCTTGTAAAAATAATAAAGTGTTTCAATTTTTTTTATTCAACTTTTTGTGCATGTCTATGGTGAATCTTAAGGTATGATTAATATGGTGTTCTTCTACTTGCTTGGATTCTATAATACAAGGAGTCCAGAAGCCTAAACGCAATAGGATCTACCCTTTGCAGTCCTCTCAGTAATGAGCAGAGGTGCATGGAGCCTGGGAGCTGTGGCATTTTCACTACAGATGCCTGAAACCTATCAGAATTTTACAGAAAATAGATTTGAGATAAGGGAATTCTGATGCAAATTCATACTGTAATCATAGAATCATTATGGTTGGAAGAGACCTTTAAGATTATGGAGTCCAACCATAAACCCTTCAGCACCACATCTGCTAAACCACGTCCCTAAGTGCCTCATCCATGTTTCTTGAGCACTGACAGGGACGGTGACTTCACCACTTCTTCGGGCAGAAGAATTTCTTTCTGTGCAGAAATTCTTCCTTATGTCTAACCTGAACCTCCCCTGCTGCAACTTGAGGTCATTTCTTCTTGTCCTATCAGCAGTTATTCTGAGAAGAAATCTGACAACATTGTGAGAGAAAAGCCCCCCTTTTTTTTTTCAATATAACACAAATCTATGAGTAAGTACTATTTTAAGTCCTATTTTATATTTTATCCCATATGCGTTTCTATTTCAAGTAAGAATACCACTTATTTTGTAATATACAGAAAAATATCCCTAGAAATCAGTAACTCTTAAATTCTCTAACCAAAAGACATGTGATATGATCTTCAAATGAAGATTTTTTATAACCGTTTCAGACAAATAATGTTGAGAGCCAGTGCTGCCGACTGATCTGACCAAAGAGTTAGGTACACTGTACTTTGCATCCTGCTGCCTAATTAGAGGAGGACTCAGAGCTTTCCAAAGCTCAAATATTTTGAAAAACTTCTTACAAATAGTAGAAAACAAACTTCATGAAACAAAAGGACATTTTCTTATAGTCATTCATTAAAAAAGAAATCTGCAGAACAAAATAATTTCTGTAAAATAAAGTCTCAGATGATGCTTTTAGGAGAATCAGGATGCTTCTGTGCATAATTATTCCAGCAGAGAGATGAATTAATTTATATGCATGTTTACATAGCACAGGAACAATAAAAAAGTACTAGACAGGAACAAAGGATGTGATTTAATTAGTTATTTTCTTAATTAAACGTGCCAGATACTACTTAGGATTTTCCAGATAAAATTTTTAAATGTCTGTAAGAGACTATTTTGGGCTATGTTTGTCTCGACATTGTTGCCACATCACTGATACTGTGATATCAACCCAAGACTGATATCAGCCCAAGAACAATGGTTGATGTGCTTATCTCAATGTTGTTGCTGCACCATTCACACCTCTTAACTGCCGCATCAGGAAGACTGTGACATCATCTTAAGGATCTGTGACTTTTTGGGCTAACAATGCCCAGCAGTGCCCTCCAGGCAGCATGGGCACTCAAGCTTGGGGGGAAGAGGAGCACCAGAGCACCCAGCATGTACTGACACTGGACGGCACGTACCAGAAATCTTCAAGTGGGCGGAACCTTCAAGAACTGGGACAATAAAAGGACTACGTTTTCCTCCATGGAGAGAGGCCTTCTTCCTCTTCACCAGCACCGAGAGACTGCTTCTCCTGCACACTGAGGGAGCGGTGGTTTCTTCTTCGTCGTCTTCTGAAGCCTCTCAAGAGATCATCACCAGCATCGAGAGTGGCCTCTTCTTCCAGATACCAACACCCGCACCGAGGTGGAACTGACGGAACGTAGCTGGACTGGTGGTGGTGGTAACTATAATCTTGCTGCATCTCTCTCTTTATTTATGTCTCTTTCTTTTTTTTTTTTTTTCCTTTTTCCCTTCTTCTCTCTATTCTATCACGATTATGAAAATACAGCTTACAAGGTTGCATAGCATTTGACCTCGTTTGTGTCTTAATCTCGCTCTTGGGATAATATCGAAACCTCTCCCGACAGCGGATCGGGACAATGTCTAAATGGTGCTGTACAGACCATACTTAGGTACCTTAACACTCTTTCTAGCTACCTACCTACATCTCCAATATTTAAGTATCTTTCAGAAATGTGATCTGTCTTCAAGGAAAAAAAAATGCACTAGAAAAGTGGAAAAGATAAAAAGGTAGCACAGTAAAACACACAAGACAATTTTATGTCTAAAACATCCCTGTCAACCAGAGAAAGTGCTGAAGGTTGTGGTTGAGAAATAAATGTTTAATGATCAGTACAGGCAAACTGCAGTGTAAGAGGACCCAAGACTCTCTGCTTATCCAATACATGACTGACTTTCTGCCAAGAATGCCTCTTGTGAAAGAAAAATTTATTAAGAATTCTAGTCTCTGCCTCTATATAAGGAAAATTAATGGAAATTTTGTCTTACTAAGAAATGCAGAACAAGTCTCCTCATTAATATCTAATTCATTACTCTTGAATAGAAAAATAAAAGAACATGAAGAATATGATTAGATACACGAAGAAAGAAAACAGAGAGGAGAATGCAAGTTCCTCCAAATTTAACCCAGTATCACAAATTGCGTATCAACCAAAAAGAAAATCAACTGATCTGAGTATCTGATAAAGACTAGAGACAGAGACAAAAATAGAACCTCAAACAAGATATTTCTTCAAATTTTTGAAATATTTTCTCTTTGGATTTCTATGATGCTGTATGAATCACACATTCTTAGATTGCACAATACTTAAACCCGATCTGCTTATTCCTGTTTTCATAAAGGAAAGTTTTGGGAGTCTAAGATTTTTATCCCTTAGTCTTTGTAAAAGGCAAACAAAAATTATATGTGTGTATATAGATATATATGTACACACTTTTTTGGTAAAAGTTCAATTATTTAAGCTCTTTTTTCACCTATAAAGTGGGAACTATTTGAGTGTTTTGTGCTTTGTTCATGTGGTCACTCTAGAGAACAAGCTGATTAGACTGGAAAAATACCTACACCTGGTAGGTACTGTTGATGAATCAATATTTTTGTTTCCCTGACAAAGCAAAAAGCAAAATAATTAGTAGATCCTACTCCAATATCTCCAATATCCTACTCCAATATCTCCAGTGTAGCTACCACCTTTAGTGAAGCAAATCTGAAGATTTGATCATCTCCCTGGAACGCAGGCAAAGGTTCAAAACTGGAATGATTCCCAACTTCCAAAATACTCTGCAGAAAGTTGAAAACCAGGCAGCAGAAAAGGTGGTCAATGCATCCCTCTCCTGGAATGAGAGCCTCGCCATGTCCAAGTCAAGTGCAGGAAGGCACCAGCCTGGAGTTCCCTGTTCCTGCCCCTCCAGCTTTTTCGTCTGCCGCATTCTTTCCTCCGCTTGGCTGGAAACAAGATTCAAAGAGGGTACTGGAATGAGCCATGAAGGGGGCTCTGCCCAGTGGCTACGTGCCCACTACATGCAGTGTAAATCTGGGCTTGCCAGGTGGATTGAGCAGAGAAGTGCAACTGCTTCCAAGTGAAGGTGAGCAAATATCACCATAGCCCTAAGACCAGTATTAGTGCTCTCCTGAAAAACAAGCATTCATGTAGCTTGACACATAAACACTTGCTCTAAAACTGTTACAATTTTTAACTTATGTACAATAAGACTACATGACTATTAACTATCTCATTCTTCTGTTTATTTTACAAATTACAGCTCCCAACATTTGCACAGATTGCATATGCCATGCACTAATTTGGAATATATTTTAAGTTATGGCAATATTATTGTAATTTTTAAGCTTTCAAGCACTAAACAGATGAATATTTATATATTTCTCCACATACACATAATGGATTGACTTTTATTAGCAAAACATCAGCTTGACGTGAGACTACTACTACAATGATTCTGAATAAACATCAATTCCTTGGCTTTATATTTATTTTGGAATCATAGGATCTCAGATTAAGTCTTTGAGATGTTGTTAATATGTCACAAATACAAAAGAAGTTACAAAAATGAATCACTATTTTTAAAGGAGGCAATATACAGTTCTAAAAAAGTTCAACATGTCCTAAACATTTATCCAAACCACAGACCTTGTTCATTTGTGGATTGAGCAGCTACTGCTTGCTTTAGTGTGAAGCTCAATGTGACAAAGAAGTGAGGTTGTCACAAAGATGTCTTTCTCCACTTTCTTTACCCATCATTATGCAAAAATGTAGTAAAATTTGCAATATTTCTGACCATATAAAAATGCATAATTTTATTGCATTTTTGCATATTGAATTGCATCTGACCATAAAAAAATGAATAATTTAGATAAATAATTCAAAAGCCTTCACTTTTAATGATTTTTTTTCTTATAAAACAATTTACTGCAACAGTAAGGTGGGTGTTATATACAATTTATGAAACAACATGTGAACAAAGCTGATTTACTTTAAAAAAAAAAGAAAATGCTGGAAAATGCCTATACTTCAAATTTTCCAAAGGAACAGAAGTCGAGATCATTTTGCTCCCTAAAAGTATTCATAAAAGTATGAAAAATCTTAATGACAAAAAGACTGAAATGTGACTAAGCAGAAAGCTAGCAAAGGCTAATCAGAGACTGAATTAATATCACATCTGACAAAAAGGAGGTGCTGGATACTCAAAATCAATTACTTCAAAGCAGTACATTTGAAACTGGGCCTATACGATAGACAAGACACAGAGTCTGCTGCAACAGGAGCGTCAGATCACTCTTACGACCTAAGATTTAAAGCTGATGCCAATGAAAAAGGAACAAAAAGGAGCTAACTTCCTTGCAAATCATATTCCCATCTCCTCTGCCTCCAGCTTCTTCAGTATCCCCAGGCCATCCTTGCACAGCGCTGCTGTCATCACCCTCCTCCTCAGCAGGTAGGCGGTGCAGGGCCACAGAGAGCCCGAAATCGTTTGGGCAGCACCAAGAACGGGAGTCCTGGAGCCTTATCCCACTCTCAAATAATTTATTTCCTTTTCCAGCTTGTTGCTCTCCTTCCTGGCTACTTTATTTGTTTTGCCCTCCATTACAGGGAATCTGCCACCTGGAAGTTGCTCTATAATTGGAAAGAAATAAGAAGCTCACCTATGAGCAGCAAGAAGCATCTTCAGCAAGACAGTGCTGGTGAAGGCGTGCTGGCTCAACAAAGCAGCCATGGGATGAACTGTAAATACATGCAGTTCACCTACTTACCTGATAAAAGAACTTATGTGCCAATCATTTTTACTTTACTTTGATATTCTGCTTCAAACATGTGCTCTGCTTCATTTTGATACTTAACTGTAATACTATGTTACTTTATCATTTTCTAGAAGTTCTCTAGAAAATGAAATAGCAGTCTTCTGATACCAAACTGTTCCCTTGGTGGTTGGCTTTTCATAGAGAATATAAATTCCAGCGCCCATTACCTGAAAGTCAACGAAGTTTACAACTGGATAATACTGACTACATATTTAGAGTAACACTGGAAGTCTGAAAACTGAGTGAAGAAAAGGTGCCAATGCATGGAAGCTGACAGTAATAGACTGGTACAATTTGAAACAGCCAAGATACAAGAAAATTAACAAAAAAAGAATGTCTTCCATGCCAACATTTTGAAAAAGTTGAAAAATGTGAGATCTACTGTTGAGGCATACACCTTTAAAAGACTTATATAAAAGTATCCTCAAAATCAATATTTTACTGCAACATGTTTTTACATCAGAATTTGCTAATCCTATTGATAGTTTTAAGTCAGATAAGAATAAGAAAAATACAAAGAAGAGTTGTATTAAAAAATGGTTTGGTTTGTAAGCTGTGTGACAACTAGTTAAGGAAGTGATTAATTTGGACAAATAAAAGATGAAAATTTTCTTATATATTTTTTCTGTTCTTTTTAAAAGTAATTGCTATAAGCCTAAATGTAAAAGGAAGGAGGGAGGGAAGGAGGGAGGGAAGGAGGGAGGGAAGGAGGGAGGGAAGGAATTATTATATGCTAGGAAATGTCTGATGATTGGCTTTCCTCACTTAGCTGGGAAGGAAACTTTTCAAAATACCAAAAACTGTCAGGGAAGGAAACAAAACAAAAACAAAACAAAACAAAAAGCTTTTCAACCTATTGTAATATTCTTCCAGAGAGACAGTCTGCCAAAGTTCAGCATGACTTGAATCAGGTAAAATGTTTTCCCATCAGCTCAAACACTCAAACTGGGTGTTCTATTAAAAATATAAAGACTTGTACCCTCAAATGAAAGAATAATACTCACTTTATCCATCTACTGACATAAATAAAACTTAAAAGTACATGGAAAAGGTAGTTAAAATCTCTCTTGGGTAAGATAACCTGGAGGTATGTGCTAGTCTAGCTTGATAAAGTTTCTCTCTACAGCTGGATGTAATAAAAGTAAGAGTTAGGTTTATTCGCAACCAGTATTTAATATCTGCATTATGACAGCAGATCAATTGCTCAAATCCCCCTGCTGCGTCTGTGGGAAATACAGTGCTACAAAGAGACATTTCATTCGTAGTGTCTGAAGCTGTCCTAAGACACAGCTGTCACATCTAGGTCAAAATTTAAGCAGAATAGCACAAAATTAAAGGTTTTCATTAGAATTGTCAAATAACTCAGAGAAGCAGTCGGTTTGAATCCTCACATCTCATCACCTGCAGCACTACACATTTGATTTTCCTGTTGGGAATAAACCAGCCTTGTAACATATTTATGCATGTGGAAAAAGTAGTCTGGTCGATACCCTGTGAAAGACTCTCTCAGGGGAGAAAATACAAAGATGCATTGCATAAAAATGGCTTAACAGAATATAACAGATAGCAGAAAATCTGTGGTGGAAAGCCCATAGGGAGTTTTATTGTAAGCTTGCAAAGGAAAGACTTGCTAGAGGCTTCCTTCTCCTTCCCACCCACCCCCCCCACCCTGGTACCTCCACAATTGACACTGAATTAGTGAGAAACAACAGCAGAGATGGCACAGCGCTGGTCTCCTCTACTTTACACACCGAATCACCTCTTCCCAGCTGAGGTTATGCAGATTGCCTGGGCAATTATTCCTGTGGTTTCCTTCTAAAACCCAAGCTCTACACAACTAACACTCATGAAACATTACATTGCAGCTAATAACGCCCTCCACCCCCTCCAAAGCTGCTGTAAGTGAACTTGCCCATTGTCGGTATGCTACACCATGCTCTGACCATGGTGAAAGACAGGCTTACAAGTCTGACCTTCCCTCCTGAGCATCTACAAAAGTTATCTCAGATGTTTTAGATGTCTTTGCTATCAAGTATCTGCACTTGAAGAAGTCCAGCAAGGTCACCGAGGACTTCTGGATATTCCCAGAACTCAGCAAAGGAACTGAATGTGGGAACACCTCAGCTGAACCCAACAAAACATTTTTCCCTATCTGAAAACACTTTGGCTTGTCTCCCAGATGGCCAGGTGTTTGTTATCTGGCATAAAAAATGGAGACTGTGTGTTGGTGCTGTCAGTTAAATTTCAGAGAACCAGCTTGAGCCTTGTCCTTATTTTTGCTACTCTGCTTACTAAAAATCACAGGGAGGTGGAATAGAATCAGGAAGTACCTCACATGTAAAGCAAGAAGACAGAAGTCATAGGAGAGACTCACATGGAAAAGAACAGATGATTAAAGGTAAAGAAAAAAATAACTTGGTAACAGTAAGGCTTCAACAAGAAGCTGTTGAAAGAAGCTCTTTCCTAGTTTCCTTCTGACTCTCCTAATGCAGTAGTCAATAAAAGGGCAGTAGTGAAGGTGTTTGGTAAAATTCTTGTTTCTGTTTAATAGCCTCTTAATGTAAGATATCAATAAACCAAATGAATTAAAATCACAACTCATGAGTGAAGTCAGAGTATTTGGTTGAATTTATGACTGTAAATTCCTGGTATCTGTTTTCTCTTCACTGTGTTGCAGCCCTTCTCTTACTCATGTGTGTTTCTCGATAGTTTGTTTCTCTGATGCTTTATTACCAGTTAATGAATATATATACATTTTTCTAATCCAAAGTTTCAAGAAATCAGAAGAATTAACCTTAGGGTTTTGGTTGACTTAATTACAGGAATGTATTTTGGGTCTGTACAAATTACTATTTGGTTGCCTTAAAGCAGCATCACTAAGCTGACAGAGACCTGCTATCAAAATTTAGCTGCTGCTAACCAAATCCTTATTTATGTAAGGAGATTTTTGTCTCTGTAAGGATTTTTGAGGGCTGTGGCTTTTGAAAACTGATTTGCCTGGTGATTCAATTTACTTAAAGTCAAGAGGATGATTAAATATATGTGGTCTATGGGAATGAAAGACAGAGAGAAAGACTGTCCCATGTTGGGGGGGGGAAAAAATAATCAATGTGGATTTGGCAAAACAGAACTGCAGACAAAAACATCACTATACAAGGAAATTTCTACCAAGGATTTATGGGGAACCCATCAAACATACATACAAACATACATATATACATATATATGTATGTGTTTTTTAGACTAATAATCAGTGTGAACTTCAAAACCTTAGTGGGTAAAAACTGGTGAATACACAAAACTATGTAGGTATGCAAATTTACTACTACTACACATTTTTTAAAAATCAATTTATTTCTATTTTAAGTAATAAATTTTAAGTTTTTAAACATTTTTTCATGGTTGACTTTCTAAACTTTGTACAAAGCATAATGAGAATGCAGCTCTATTTAGAAACAGCTCAGACTACTATTAAAGATTGATAAATATTTGATAAAGGTAAATATGTATATAATCATAGTCCTTATGTCATACATTTATATTCTTAAAGTAGATTTCAGAATTAATGTATAGTGTGAAGATTATTTCAAAATTTGAACTCTAGTCTTCAGTCTTTGCTTCCTGCCACTTCGGCTTTTACTTTGTCAGTACTATTATTTGATCAGATGTATGCTGAATGCTAGCATAAAATTTTAAAATATATTCAATACATGTAAACATGAGTGCAATTAAGAAATTTCATTTTATATTCTGTTTGTACAGTTTCACCACAAGTTTCCCAAGGATAATAAAATTCTAGATGTCCCATAAGTTTAAAAAATGCAAATAAATCTGTTTTTCACGTGTCTATTTCCATTTTTACTAAGATCACACATACCATAAACAAGAGAGGGTAGCATATGGGTTCTAGTCATTTCCCATATATATATATATATACACACACAAAGAATCTTAAAAAAAAATCCCAAACTGTTCTTTTTAAAGTCATTTACTTTTTGCATCTACATTGCATCTGCAACGACTAAGCAGTATTCATTTATCAATGAATCTATGTAAGCAGCAATCTGTAAAGTCATGTAAAGACCAAGGTAGAGCTGTACTTGGAAGTAATTATTATAAAATAACCACTTGGACTATAATCAAGAAGAAAAAACTGCAGCTCAGGACAAGAGAAGAGGAAATGCTGCTGCAGCAGTGGCAGGAAGCCCAAATGTGTCTCAGTCTTCTCCTAGTGGAGTATTGCAGGTGGATCAAACACATATTTTGACTAAATTTTGAAAATTTGGACCTACTTCCCCTATCACTTGCAAATTAACAGCTTATGGTGACAGTGGGCATTATGAGAGCAGCCAGCCTGGGCAAACACTGGCAGGACTCCCTGGGCCCTGCATCTCCTGGGCTTTTTGTTGCCTTCAGGTCTCTGTGAGCCTAAGGCTGCTCTTCAATCATCTCCTGCATCACCCTGACCAAATGGGAAAACCTGAGTACCCTCCATCTCCTGGAGGATTTTGGGGAAAATTGCTGACATCTCAACCTAAACCTTCACAGCTACTTTCATAAAGATGAGACATCAGCTTTAAAATACAACCCGTTGCCAGAGCTCCCTTCACTATTGGGATACACCGTATACAAACTCCCTGGGCACTTTTTTTTTTTTTTTTTACAAAAGCATTCTTAGGAGCACTTAACTCTTTTTTTTTTTCCCCTTCAGCTATGTCGAGTCCTTAATGTATGTAGCTTCATAGCACGGAAGACTAAAGTTACCTTGGGCAGAGGGGAAACAAGTGTTTACTCATGACAAGACACCATATGCCATTTTGCTTAAAAGAAAAAAAACAAAATGCATCGTCTTCAGATAAACTTTAGGGAAAAGCAAATAAAAAAGAGAACTGAATAAAATGAACTGAGTCTGGAAATAACTGCATCCTTAATACACATTTTATTCCAGACATGCAGGCAAACAAATACTAGTAAGGCCCTTCAGGCTCAAAAACAATGTCACAGAACCAAAACCTGTAGTCTGAAACCTGCCAAAGTTTTTTCCTTTGTGAAACCAAAAATCCACCTCATTTCTCAACTGAGCAAGTCACCATGGCCAACTGGATCAATCATCACTTAAAGAAATGCAAGAAAGAAATGCTGCACAAAGCCACCAGGAGCATTCGCTCAAGCTTAAAGACTGAGCTCTTGTGATTAGGCTGGGACTCCCCACTTGTGTTTACCTGAAACCTCGACTTCTTACTAGGTAAAGAAATATCTATCCTGTGACTTCATTTTCCAATTCTCTGGATGATTAAGAATCTTAGAATACTTTTTAAGCTTCCATCTTCATATTAACTGTACAGCACAGATCGCCATGAAATGCTCTTCCTTCAGAGCATATGTGTCTGTTCCACAATAAAAGAGCCAAAACTGCTTCTATTAAACATTATACAAAACATGGTAGATTTAGGGATAACATGCTGTTTATTTAGCTGGGACAAGCTTTTCTTCATTCCATAAAGAAACACAAAAGAGCCTTTCAAATAAGTGAGCTACATACATCCTTCTAAAGGACATACTGAATATTTTAAAAAATGTTGAAGCGTAATTGAAAAGTGAGTGTGCAATTGAACAGGGCTGTTGGCATGTATCCATAGAAAATACACTTATTTTCTTCTAACTTTGATCATACATTCACTGCCATTTACACATTAGGATTTGAAATGAATGCTGTACACATTGCTGTCACAGTTCTCAAGCTTGTGACACTTGGGAATATCTACTAGTGACCTCATCACAAATGAAAAAGAATGGACTTCTCCGTCCACTGCTGGTTTCAAAAAGCTGGGGGTATGTGGTGGGAGGGATTTGTATTGCAGCAGACTAACTAAAAGATTAAAAAATTAAAAACCTTTCTAAGGAAAGGCTGTAAGGTCTAACTTATAAAACTGGAATGTTTTCTTTCCACTTACTACTCTATCTAAATAAAGACGGCATTTTTAACACATATTTATGTCTTTTGTTGTTTTTTTCTTTTTAATCCATCTAGGAAAAAAAAAAAAGGCTTATAATTAATAAGATATTTTGAAGTATTTTCCTGTCTGAGAACGTATGGGGAGGAAAAAAAAGGGGGGGGGGGCATCAATTTTCATGATCTTTAAGGAAAAAAAGTCCATACCAAAAAGCAAAAACGTATATTAACAGTGCAGCATCTTTTGTAGAGAGAGCACATAGTCAAACACATCACTGAGATCTTCAAACAACAAGTTCAACAGTTCATTTCCCTCGCTCTCCGCATGCTAGATGCAAGTGTTCAGCCATGCACCTTTAATGTCAGAGAGCGAGAATATCAAGCTATGTTTGCAGCTGCTCAGCCGTGAAGGTGATGACTAAAATCACAGATCTAAACAGATATAGACCACCAAGTATAAAAATGCTGAAATTTCAGAGAAAACAAAAATCCAAACAAACAAAGGATGTGGGTAGGTGAACACCTACCTGTCCCATCTGCTCTCAGAGGAAAAGCTATGGAGTTTGGAGAGGCCTTTGCTAAACTGTTGTTTCTGTTCCATCATGTTTTTTTCACCCCCCCAAAGTAAAATCCCAGAATATTCACGGAAGCATTGCTTAAAATTCTAACTAAATTGCTAGAAAAGCATGTGAAAATGAATTCCAAAAATATATGCTTCAAAATGGTTCTTCCTTTCTGACATGGAATGTTTTTATAGAGCTCCACCATTTTGGTAGTTACAAAAGTCTTACCAGACAACTTAGCGACACATTCATTAAAAGCAATCAAATATCATAGGAGGGGGCTGGGAACAATTGGATGGATTTTGGACCCATATTAGTACCCTCACCACTTAGCTAAACTTTTACACAGGGAGGAAAAATGCAGCATCATAAATATATCGGCATACACGAATACATAGACAACTGTAGGTTGTCTATGGCCTCTAGGTACAACAGATGATTCTGGGCAGGACCAAGACATAAAGAAGTCCTTATGGCCGCCCCTTGGCGGAGCGAGAGTGAGATGGGTAGTCAGCTAGCACCAACAGCATGAAATGGAGCCAAGGAAGATTCAAAGCAGCAGCACAGAAAAATTCCTAGCAGCAAGCAGAGCCACATGTGCAGTTGGCTCAAGCCATGGTTGCCCTCTGGAGCTAAGTCTCTAGCAGGATTAGGTAGGCAGGCAGGATTAACTAAGTAAGTCAACAATTACCTAAACGATCTGTCCAACTCACAGTTTTTAGCACTCCACAGAATCACAGAATGTTTAAGGTTGGAAGAGACCTCTTGAGATCATCTAGCCCAACCCCCCTGCTCCAGCAGGGACACCCAGAGCACATGGCACAGGGTGGCATCCAAGCGGGTTTGGAAGATCTCCAGAAAAGAAGACTCCATTTCAGAAATACCACATAGTGTGGGTACAAAACAGATGTTCTGCAGAACATCCAGTTTGTTTAATTTCCAAAGTAAATGTGAAGTGAGACCAGTTTACAACAAGACCAAACTAAAAGTCAGGAAGTATTTTTAATAGAGTCATCTTCAGCACTTCATAAACAGTTGTAGCAAACATTCATTTCAAATCCTAATGTCTAACGCCTAAACAGCATCTCCAGGCCATATTTTTGTTCTTGTAAATGTTTACACAAGAGAGGTTTTATTCAGTCTAAAATCTGGAGAGTAAGTGTTCACCATGCAAACATTCTTGATTTCAGGTAACCCTAATGACTGTGTTGCCATTTTCTTTTCCTTCTCTGGCTAAAAATAAAGTATTAGTCATCCATCAGAAAACTGGAACAGTAACATTTAACATAGGCAGCAAGACACAAATAGTATAACTAATAACTGAAATGAATAGTTTTGCAAACACCGCTCCGATGACATTTGTACAGTTCCACCGTTTTGTACATATTAGAAAATGGTCAAAGAATGGAGAAAAAAAGTCAGTTTGCAACTACTAGTGGAGCATTAATCATTTTTTTCTACAAGATGTATTGCTAGGTTTTTTTCTTATGTATACTGAGTATATGGATGATTTTCAAAGCATTTCCAAGTGTTGTTTAGACACAGAAAATCTATAGCATGACAATATTAAAAAAAAGCTGACAAATAAAGATCATGTTTCCACTCACAATGGGGGACTTCAGCACCCAGAAATCCTTCTACGGTTATCTTGGTGAGAACAACCGAACATCACGCTATAGTAAGGCTATTGCCATTTTGTAGACATTCATCTGCCACAGGACGGAGATTAAAGGAGCTATTCATATGGCAATGATCCTGCAGAAGCTTATTACGATCTTCGTGAATCGGGAGTGAAATGCACTATATTATACTTGCCGTAGCCTCCAGATGTCATGACATTACTGCCTGTCTCAGAAATTCATAAACGTGGACATGATGGAAGATATATGCCACATGCCTTTGCTCTCTGTCTCCAAAAGAGTATGAATAAAAATCCACCATCGCTTTTGCCTTTACTGACTCAGTGGATATCTTGCCTTTAGTTATATTGCTTTCTTCTCCATGACTTGTTTTTTGATAAATGATGTCACTTTAAGTGTAAAGACCCTTTTCCCCTTTACAGAGGACTAAATAGCTCTTTCTAAAGTGAATGTTAAAACTCCCATTGACTATGAAATAAATGGTTTATATTACATGATAACCTATCTGCTATAGCTTTCCAAGCTTACATCTTTTGGCATGCAAGTCCTCCATTAACGCAGCCATTACACAAGTAATTTCTTTTTGTTTTTCTCCCTCAAACAAGACATACTGAGTTTTGCCCTATGGAGAATGAAAGTCTTTTCTGAAAGTAATGTCACTGTTATTCACAGCTAAAAATACAAGGCCAATTCTGAATCTTGTTCCATGCTGAGCCCCTGATTCTTTCCAAGTGACTTCTAAGAGCTTTTCTCATAGAGGATGGGCTCACATGCCTCATCTACACAAAAGACAAAGTTGCCATCTCATCTCCGTTCTCGAAGCAAAAAAAGTGGAAGGAGAAGATATGATAATGTTGTTATCTTCTTCAGATAATGTTGTTATCTTCCCGACTTAACCTCCTCTCTGAAAAGCGCTCCTATTTTTGATTTGGTTTGCTGGGAAAGGAAAACTGTGCTTTTTGTGTCTGAGGCAAAAATTTACCTATCTCACATGTATATCCCCAAAACACAGGAACTAGAGACTATGGCAATTACAGGATTTTTGAATAAGTCGTCTTATAAGGAACCACTTTTCTCAGTACGCCAAAAATGATGAACTTGTTGCAGATTAATGTACAAGGAAAAAATGAGTTTTCATAGCCACTAAATATATGTTTTTACAGTCATTTATATTTGCACTGTGTGTAAGATGCCCAATTTCTGCCTGCTGAAAAACCTTTTTCAAAAATAAAAGTATAAATTCAATATGCATCTACAAACTTTCAAAAATGTGCAACTGCAATACATGGAACAACCTTGCTTTTTGGGGAATGTTGCCAGAGTTCAGGGCAAATTTGACTAGAAGGCTATTTTTTCAAATCAGCCTTTCAAAATCACTATTTATCCCAATGGTCACTTCCTTCAGTGACGGAACCTTTTATCTGCAAATTACATGGCTTAACTTAAGGGTACTTGTGTACAAGTACTTGTATTTATGCACACCTGTGTTCAGGCTAGCAGGTTTGCCTGTGTCAGAGGACACAGGGACATGGAACAAGGCAGCGCCCTACACCTCACTTCAAATGATGGAGCCTGGCACCAGACACCAGGGCATTTCAAGATAGATGCAATATTAATAATAATATTATTAATATCGCTTTAATAAAATAGTTGAAATCACCTCTACCACAAGTAGCCCAGCCTTTCTCTTTCACCAGTATTAAAGTTTGGCTGCCTTAGATCTTCTGTGAAGACATGTTTTATCGGTATTTTTAAATGACTGTTTCCTTGAGAGATGCTTTTTCTTCACCACAAGTATGCAGTCTGTCAAGCGAGCAACTTTTCATCAAATGACCAAAATCATTTTGTCAAACTGTTCTACTTTTTCTCATTTTTACTTTAAGACCTAAAAGCATCTTGTCATGTACCTACAGTACTTTGTCTGCCTATTTCACATATAAAAAGAATACTGGCTTCAGTTATAAATATTTCAGGAAAGATCATAATTTTTACTTTTGAATTGTTATTTAAAGGCATTTTTCTGCTCAAGAGTCATTTCACAAAAAAAAATTACAGTTTCTTTTATCAAACTGAACAAAACAAGGAGGTGTATTTAAAATTAAATGTTTATCATGCTGTTGCAAAACTAACTGTGCTGTAGGACTTATATAGTTAAAATAACACAATAAAACATTTTAGCATTTCAATGGTAAATGCATATTGATTAAGATGCTGTGCACTGAATAGTCACAGTGATTTAAAAACTTCACAAGCTCAGTTTCTTTTTGACTGTTAGAATAGCCAAGAGTTCTTAAGCTAATAAATATCCTGTAAATAGTACAAATGATGTTGAAATGCTAAAGAATAAAAATGTCAAAGTATCTAGGCTTTGAGGTATCTGTCAAAATCAAAAGCACAACTGACATCTTTCTTTTGGCTAGTTCTGAGGGCAAAGGGCATCCAGATGCCTTGAGTCACTCAACAAACTCAACAGACAAGATCTGCAGGACATGTGGACTTTTATTCCAGCTCCTGCACTGCTTAGAATAAAAACAGAGAAATGTCAAATATAGTCTTCCAGCTAAAATACCTCCAAATGATGATATTGCATAAAAATATATTCAGAAATAGGATGGCAGATATCTATCTTTCTGCAGGTTTATAGACTTTATTTAAGCACTGGCAGGATCAAATTCAAGGAAGGACATTTAGAAGCTACCCTTACTTTTCTTAAAATATTAACAATTCTGCCTTAACTTGAGTAGTATTTGTACCACTGCTTATCTGGATTTCAAAAGAAACTCTAAATTCATATTGATAATAGTAAAGGCAAACCTCTGAAAAATGTGTTACATACTTAGACAATCTGAGCTGCCTTGATAGGATTCATATTTATTTGCTTTAATTTTATCTTTAATTCCAGGCAATGAATTATATCTTATTTCCCAGTTGTTCCCCTGAAGACCCAACGTGACACTTCTCTGAACACTGTCTTTCACTGAACTGGCCTGTTCAGGCTAACATGATAATAGTCAAAGTCTTCTACAAAAGCAACCATGAAGATCAAAAAGAATAACTTCAAAGCAGCAACGTTGTGGATTCCAGTGTTGCCTCTCCCACAGAAGAGCTAACGAGCTACTCGAAGCCAGGGCCACAATAAATATTTCATGAAGCCCTGGGCAATATAATTAGCAAGCATGGAATATCTTAATGTGTTTAAGCAAAAAGTACTTGCATTTTAGTTTAATCTGAGATGTAAAAATAGTTTTATTTAGAAATAAAAAAGAAAGATAATTGTGGAAAGACTTACAGTAAGCGCAGCCGTAGACCTCAATCCTCAGCCCAATTTGTCCCTCTCCATTCCAGTCCAAAGGAACTATGCGCACGTAGCGAGCAATGACCGGGTGTTGTAGGTCATGCCGGACCACGCTATCAGAATTTGTATTTCCAGGAAATGCCTAAAAGGAAGAAAAATAAAATGGCCACATTACATCTGTCTTGCTTGTTATAAAGCATTCCTGCTATGAAGGAAACCCCTAGGTACTGAAGTCCTCTGAGTACCTGGTCATGCTAAAGTTTGTTTCAGATCCCTCTTTTCCAGTGATCAAGTGAACAGTCAACTTAAGAAGACTTTCACTGGGACCTCATGTCTTCTTTCTCTACAACAGATATGTGGAATTCATGGAAAAGCAGCTGAGAGCTAAGAAAGCAATCCGTTCTGCATCACTAACCTGTTATGCAGTCATTAAAACATTAATAAAAGTGTCCCAGCCAGAGCAGTTGCTCCATTGAAAAAGAAACCCACTGTCAAAAAAATAGATTATTTACTCCAGCCATTTTCCCCTACGTGTACCCACTGCAATAACCTGCAAGAGACTGAAACGTCCTCAATGTCTGCAATTTCCAATAACCCAGAAATCTTCCTTTATTTCTTAGGTATTATCCACTGGGAAGTGGGTATCTGATTTCTGTCAAACTGTAGCTGTCACCCATAGCAAAGCTTATTTGTTGTTAATATAGCTTTGGGAGAAAGGAAAGGACACAGCAATTCGCAACTGTGTTTTGAAAATCAATGGTGTAAATTTTACTTAATGCAAATTTTGTGTTTTCTTTTTTTTTTCCCCACTTCTCGCCAAAATATTTCATAGCATCAACTCAAAAGTAAACAATACCTCCCGGTTAACATAATGTTTTGTTTGGTTTTGTTTTTTTCTCAAGTCAGCTTGTGGACAATCCATTCATTCACTGAAGGCAGATGCTAAAAAAAGATTATTATATATCCAGATACTGATTATCCCACCTGCCTTGCTCAATGCCCAGGAGATCTGGTTGGTGATCTTTCTCGTTTTCTCCTTTCTCCCTAATTTTTCTATGCCACAGTTATTCACCTGCTAGATGATGCTACTCCTCACATCATTTTACAGCTCTTAAAAATACATTAATATCTAAAAAACACTTTAATGTTAGAGTGGTGTTTTTGAAGAAATTAATAGTTCTGTCTTCAGAACCGAGGCGGTCATCATACAAATAGAACAATGAGAACAAATCCTATTGAACCTCTGTCTGTTCTCTAAAGCCTCTTTTAGAAACTCCACAAGAAGAATTTGTGTCTTGACACATCTTAAATTTTGTAGCATAATGTAGAAGGCTTAGGGCTAACCCAGAAAACATTTGGTATTTTGAGGGCTTCTGTTGATATACGGTCCAGTAACATTTGCTAGATGAGATGCACCAACACAGGTAGTAGAGAAGAGGGCAACCTGGGGGGGTCATCAGTTTCTCAGATAATTAAAATGTGTTTTATTTAGTTTCCAGCAGAACAATATCCTTTTAAATGCAGCCCTCATTTAGATAAATGTGGTACAGTTAATACATGCTCTGTGGATAATGCAAACATCAGAGCAAAATCCATCATTGTGGAGCTGAAAAATCAATTTACAGGAGCTTGAGAGTTATGTACCATTGCTGTTAAATCTCCCTTTCTGACTAAGGCAGCTTTTCATTAAAAACTGAGCTTATATAATTTGAAAAGCCACACGTTTGCCAAGGTTAACAAACAATTTAATGAGATTTAAAAGTATAATTTAAACCCACGTTACAGCAGGGATTTTTTTAACAAGGGAATGTCTCCCTGACTGTAAAATACGGAAATGTGCAATAACAACCCTCCTCAAGAAAATTGTTTTTCAGGAAAGGGCGGAAACACCTCTATACACTGAACAAGTTATCTGGGTTATTAATCTCATAATCTCACTGGAGTCATATTGCCAGAAATGCGCTCTTCATGAGTAATGCAGTTTTTCTTCAGCCCAAAGAGGGAGACTAATGGCTAAGATGGCTCACTTGGCGGCGAGATAAGTAGCACCGTCTCACCAGTCTGACTCCTGAACCTTCCATTCTACAAGCTATTTCTCTTCATATATCAGATGCAAACTTCTTTAAACTGCTTCATGTTTCAGCTCACATTTCAATAAAGAGACGGGGAATGTTTCTAGTGGCAAGCGCTTTTCCCACAGCTGGTCCTCTGCAGATGGCAAAGCAGTAAGAGGGGAGAAAGGCAAAAGAAAAAAATGCCTCTAGTTCCCATGATTCTACCACCCTGGGGCTGACTGAGGCTTTTTTGACCTGGTTTTGCATGGAGTTCTCAGAAGGTCTTGCTGAGAGATTTCTCCCTGCTTCCTCAGGAGTAAAATTTGATCACTTCCACGTATTTTTTCCAAAATTATTAGGATTAAAAAATTACAGGGATAAAAAAATAGCTTTTAATAACCAAATAATTAAATAAAAAAAAAAAATCAGACAAGCCTTTCCAAGAAGCAGGATAAAATGCCATGTAGTCTTTGCAATTCACTTGGATTTTACCAGCGTGTTTCAGAGACATTCAACAAAATTTTTGGGCATGAGCATAAAAAAGTAAGGACTAAAACTAAGTTCTAGTGAAGTATGGAAGCAAAGTTAGGCAAAGTTAAAGTTGAAACTGGGTTTTATTTGCTATACTTAAAACACAATTATTCTAATAAATTATTATAAATGCAAAAGCTGCATTATATATTTGTAGGTAGCATACAACTCAAGAATGTTACTTAAGTCTCACAAAAAAGTGTTTAACTTTCTGCAGAAGATTGAATTTGCAATACCGTTCAGTATGTGGCTTTATATATACAACAAACCCACTAACAAACTTGATTTTGAGAAAATGCTTTTACTATAAAGAATTAAAAAGAAATTCTCAGCATTGCAAATTATCTCTAAAAGACAGAGACTCAAGACTGAATGAGAAGTAGTATTGGAAGTGAACAAAAGCAAAACTTTTCATACTTCAGCCACTGAGGTAAAAATAGAAGAATGTAGTCAGACATGGACAAAAGGAACATGAAGATGCCTGCAATTTTTTATTTTTTAGGGAAGCAGAAATAAACCCCCACACATCACTTTAAAAACCCACCCATTTCATCTGCTGCCTCACATATGCTACAAAGTGTAATTTGCTTCAGGTGCAAATAAATTTTTCATTTGACTTTATTAATTCAGGTGAAGAATTCTCCATCTAAATTAATGACTTGTTCAGAGACATTCAATGTATGCTCTTTCTATGGTGATGCAAAAGTAGGGTAGTGCATGGATGACATTTCTTTTCTATTAAAACAAAAAGGACAATTTCTTTCAAGGCAATTTTTTTTTCATTAGTTTAATTAGAGACTTACTATTGCATATCTTGGCAGTTATGCTTTGTCATTGGCATTTTAAACGCAGAAGGGAATAATTTATGGTTCTGAACTAATGAAAAAAATCTAACCATCTATATGCATTTTGATACAGCAACAGTGAAAATACTATAAAGACTCTATGTTCCATGATATTATAGCCCCATAAATGACCCTTGTACTCAGGAACAGGTCTTATATACAGAACTAGCACTGAAAAGGTATGGTGTTATGAAATATAAAAATGTCCACAGGCAGACACAAATGTATTTTCTTTGCTAACCTCAATGAGAATTAAGCGACTTAAACTGATTAAATCCCGAAATTTTAGTTTTAGAAACCCCCCAATATTCCAAAATATTACCTCACGTTTCCAATTTCCAAAAACAAATGCTGTTCCACAAAACAGATTGATTGAAGTTTGACAAATTGGTTGGTTTGAGGATGGCTCTCAGCCTCCTGCCTGCAAGGATGAACAGGCCCTGGGCTCTTACACCAGGTGACTTAAATCTGCATTACGCTTCAGTAAAACAAAGATGTTTCAGAAAAGCATTTATGTTTCACCACGTTGGTATTTTCTAAAATAAAATTCTCTGATGGATACTCACAAAAATCCTGCCCAAATGTGCAAGGTAAACTGAAACAGCAAGACCAGAAGGACTGGATAATGGAAAATGTCATGAGATTAACTTCAGGAGGAAGCAAATGAAGAAAAGAAAGCAATACTTATTAAGAAAAGTGGAAAAATACCAAATAAACTGGAAAAAAAAGGAATGAGTCAGAAAGGTACTGAACAAGATTTGGTAAGTTCATCTTAGTTTTGAGACATTCCTATATTTTCATATCCTAGAAATGTCTCAAATATGTGGACTAGGAATGTGTGATGGGAAGTTTTTTTCCCACAGAATGAGTTTCTCCTCCTTCCTATTGAACAGCACAATCAATAACACTACAGCTTCCATACTCTGTTTCTTTCCTGGAAATAATGAGCGCATCCTTAGTGAGACTGCTTTCCTATAGGATCATTCACAATCATCTCACACAGCAATGTGTTGTGAGGGAAAAACAACAGCGGAACACAGTTAAAAGTTAAAAGCCATAGCAAGTATTTTCCTTACCCTCAATTAAGAAACCCATAAGAAATGCCAATGACGGGTGCCAGAACTCATCTTTGAGACCCATGGTTATAAAGTGACCACAGGTCCTAAAAATTTAGGATTAATATATAGCTAAACACTCCACTGATGATGTTTTCTTAATATGAAATCATTGAACTCAATTCTACTACAACTAATATCCATCACCTCCCAATTTCAGTACAATTTTCAGTACCTTTCCTCAGCCCCATGATTCGTATAAGCAAGTTAACAGATATAGTGTAGTACCACTGATTTTCAAGGACCTACTCACATATTGAATGTTAGGAACTTGGTTTAATTGAAAATGGGTGTTATTTTCACAGTGATAAAACTTAGAAATCAGAAAAGTCTCAGACACTTTTGCTCTCATCATACCAGTCCAAGAGCCTACAAACAATGACTACCAAATTGATCAATCTTCTAATTTACTTTCCACCAATAAACAGATACTTACTACGTGTCTTGTAACTGGGTTATTAATAATGCAACTCTTACACAGTCTTGTGTGAATGGACACACATGTGGCTTTCGTGTCTGTCAGTGACTCCTCTTAAGTTTGGAGCTTACTGGCCCATTTCAGATATGCTTGATGAAGAGATGGAAAGCTAAATATATACTGTTCTTTTAAGGATTGGCGGAGGGGGAAAGCAGTCAAGTAGAGGAGATATGCATGTAGCAAATGGCTTTTAACACATCAGAATACAAATACTCAATGCTCAAAATCCTTCAAAGATTTTTTGAAATAGAAGTGTAATTTCAATTGCTCCATTAAATTCTATATTAAATCTTAGGAGGTTTATTTTCAGGCTCTGATAATTCTGTCTTTGCGTGCTATAAACATATTAGAATCTTATATGCAGTATATTTTAGGTACAATATCATGTAATTTTTACTACAGCCAAATGGTGGTCACAATGAAGTCAACAACCTGGAACTGGCTGCACTTTACCCTTTTACATCTCCAAGCCAAATCAAGTGAACCAACTACATAAAATTTCTGATTATATAGCAAAACAGATTTCAGTTTTATACACAATTCTTAGCAAAACTTTGAAAATTGAAGGCAGAGAATTGAGGACAGACATCATAATAGCAAAAGCAAGATATGATACTTTAGATACAGTTTCAGGTAACTGAAATAGAAGTTATAAATCTGAGTTTCAAATTCAAATGCCAGTGTTTCAACCTCGTGCAATAGAAAAATTGCTATTTCTAAAAAAAAAAAAAAAAAAAAAAAAAAAAATCCAAAACATGATTATTATTAATTAACTGGATGTAAGTGAAACATTTTTTCATTTCTCGTCAGGAACTACTGTAGAATATTATCTTTGTTTAATTTATTTGGAGTAATGAAGCATAAAGCTGAAAAACAGATCAAACAAATAACTACATCTCCACCCTCCATATTCATCCCGAACCTCACACTGAATTGCTCTTCTCATCTTCTGCATCCTAAACTGCTCCTATCTCTTAAGCTCAGAAACACTCCTGGGTTATCAGTGCATTCTGCTGGACAAAGAGGCTGCTCTGCAGCACAGAACTGCTGCAGCCTGGACCACGGCAGTGTTTGAGGTAGGACACCTCAGGATGGGCGCACGCACGCTCTGCGCTCTAACTGCAGATGGGATTTTGTTTGTTTGTTTGCCAAATCCCCTAGGTCCTCCTGTCCCCACAGGCTTTCAGCTCAAGAAAGAGGGAACACAGAAACACAAGGAAGTTGTTAAGCTTTATTTTAAGGGACATAATGGATGGCAGCAGAGCAAAAATAGTAGCAGGTTCAGGCTTCTTCAGATTGAGAATCTGAATTTACCATGCTGGTGATGGGCAAAACAGTTGACTAGAAAATATCTCATTCCCTTCTTTCATGTTTTACCAAACATAAGGGATGACAAACTTCTATTCACAGCGTAGGCTGTGGCTTGAAAGGTCTGCCTAACAGACTGTAACCCCTCTGGTAAACCACATGGGGCTTGATGACATCAAATGATGAAATTTTCCAGTTTGCTTTTTTTGACCTAGAATATACATCAAACACACTAAAATAGCATTAAGGATGAGAAGTCAAACCCTGAAGGGTTAGAAGTGATGTCTCCTGACACACTATTAAGGTGTTCCTGAACTACATTATGCTGTTGCTTTATTACCTTCATCAGAAACTATTTATTCCCTAGGGATCTGTACTACTACAGAACCAGAAGAGATCATTGTAATTATACAACCTGATATCCTATTACAGTGGCTTCTGGAGGCTTGATTTTTTTTTTTTTTTTTTTTTTCATTTTGAACCATTTAGCAACAAATGAGCATTACTCGGAAATATTTATGGATTATTATCTATTATCGTTGTCTTTGGTAATTTGCTCCCAGGATTTAAAATCCAAGATTTACACCTTGATCAGATTTGTTCAAATACAACCTTCCAGAGAGAGAATCATGTTAAAACTTTGCTCTCTAGATTGAATAATTGCTCTCATAAAAGTTTTCTTCCACATAGCAGAATGGTGACTAACTTGCTTTTGGTCTGAAATAAACTAAGGAGATTTTAGCTCTCAGACAAAAGTTGTTTTCAGGACATTGGTCCTTCAGGGAGAACTCAGGGCCACATGACAAGTAAGACTGATATCTTTAAGATCTCCTGTTTATCCTCCCAAGAAATGGCAACGTGCCCAGTGCACAAGGCAGTAGGCTGTCTTAAATGAAGATACTCGCCCTGCAGCACAGGGTCTGGCTTCTGCTTGTGGCTGGCCCAATGCTTCAGGTGACATTAGATAAAAAAGTTGCAAGCTTGTTTTGGTGGCACTTAGGACATTTTCCCAAGCACCCAAAATGGATAGGTTACTTTTGACAATCTTCCACTGTTTCAGTTCCTCATGTAAAAGAAGCAATAAAAATCCATTCATTTTTATGGGCTTGTAAAAATAAAATAATACTTATTAAGCACTTAGTCAAGTATTCACACAGGTACCTAAATTAGGAGGCTAAAGTTTTTGTGGTCAGCAAGGCAAAGTGGGAGGCAGGAATGGAATTAAAAAGCTTGCTACTCTTCACTGAGTACACAGTAAAACATACATTTTCCTGGGTGTAATACAGATGTACTCTACAAAATGGAGAACATAATAAACAACACAGTTCCAAAAGTTGCCAAGTGACTGATTATTTTTGAAAAAAAAAATACAAAAGCAAGTGTGAAATGATTACAGATGCAGAATAAAGACTGCATTTCTCACTGGGAGTTACGAGGTTTTGTTCATTAAAAGACAAAAATTACTTCTGCTACGCCTACTTCACCAGAGAGAGGAGGAGAGAGAGGGAGAGAGATGGAAAGAACGTGTTTGCAAATGAACCAAGTGCAATTGCAATTATTATTGAAATCACAGGAGGCCTCAGACCACTGGCTGTTCGGCTACCGAGCTTAAGAGACCTCTCCTTGAGAAGAAGGGCGAGCGCCAAGGTACTCACAGCAGTCCCTGCTTTGCCTTGTACAGTTCTCTCTATCCTTGATATCCTTCTCTCTATGCTTTCTTTCTTTTTTTCTTTTTTTTTTTTTTTTTNTTTCTATTTTCCCTTTCTGAATTTTAAGAAAATCAGAGTGGTCATTTTTTAAGACCAGCAGTTCTCAGTGATGAGCTAACATCCTTACGTAAAATCACAGAAATGACAAAAGACTACTTATCAGATTGGTTTGATTGGTTTAATTCTGCCTAGACTATTACAGTGCGAAGAAGCAACCCTTTACTGGAACATGTGTCATCCATGAAGCAGTCTGTCATGGGCATACATTTGTAAATCAAGCTGAAGAAAAAGTGAGGTTAAAGTCTCATTACTCATTACTGGAAGTCTACAGTTACTGTTGTATATTGAGATACCAATGAATGGACTTTTAAGGCAAAAAGGGAAAAATAAGGTGTTTTCGCAGTATATTTGCAGTATCTGTTTAATCCCAGTAAGTTGCTAACAGCATTATAGTAATCCATAATTCAAATGAGCTTCCCAATAATATGAAGTAAGACTGAATAACAACAAAATAAGCTCCTTTTGAAACATATTCATCTATCCTTAAAACATATGAAAACATTCATAATATATTTAAAAAACAATAGAAACCTGAAAAACTTGCATCTAAAATCATCCTGAGTCTATTCCTTTTTTTCTCTTTATATGCTTTCCAGTGTGATTTTTATGAAAAAAAAATCAACAAACAGAAATTATCAGGCAACGCCTAGAGAAAAGAGAGGAAAGAAGAAAAAGGAAAATTATTACTATATCCAGCCCTCTAACATGCTAATAAATGCCTTGGTTTAGAAGAGAATGGAAGAAGATGGAAAAGAATAAAAATAGCAGATACCTACGGTGCTAACAATTCCAAAGGTTGATGTAGTTACCACAGATTATTAGGATGCAGAAAAGCCTTGGCCATTTTTTTCCCTGCTATATGCCATTGGCAAAGCCCATGCTGTCACAATCACTACTTTAAATCAAAAACCTAATCAGTACACTCTTCATGATGGAAAGCAGCCCAGCAAAAGACTATAAATCTAATGTAAATATGGAAAAGATCAGTTAAAAGAATGTGGATCTCTTCTAAAACTCAGAACAAGGCCAAGTGGGTCTGAAGCCAATGGTTCATAAGAAAAACCTGCAGGCAAATACCAAACTCCTGTCTCAGGAAGAATACCTGGAGCAAGACACTGCAAAATAATCCTGTTAAACTTATCAAGCCACCATCACTGGAAATCCTCAGAGGTAGAATTATGTTCTTTGACAATTTTAAAACATGCCTGTCTGTCCTTCAACTTGCACTTAAAAATGGCTCTGCTTCCTAGGGAAATAAGGATAGTTCCAATTGCTTTTTGAAAAATTAACAAAACAACTATAAGGGTATCTTATAACAGAACGTGTTAAAGCAGTATGAGAGTTGATACAAGTTTCTGAACGGCTTTATTTCAGCTAGCTTCTCACTAAGATTCATCTAAATTCTGCTCTGCCTAGATGTAAACTACAAAGGATGTCAGGGAGACTGAAGAATATTTTCGCCTCTGCTTTAATCCAGTGGAGAGAATAGAGTTGTTCAGCCTATGCACAGACAGTGCCGGATACCCACATCTGAAATTAAGAGTATAAAGTAATCTACAGTCAGAGCCATTGGAAATTTAAATAGATTAAAAAAGCAGACAGCAACAGAAGATATTGAAGGAGCTATTTTTGTTCTAAGATATATAACTTTATTTCATCTGATTATTACCTAGCCAACTTTATTCTTTCAGGAGTTATTTTTTCCCTTTGACGGAGATAATGTCTCTCTGCAATTTCCCTGTAATGTTGTTTCAGACTTGTTTACGTCAAGCACACTACTTGGGGGATTTGGAAGTTATGAGCTGGTTGAATAGCCATCTTTTAGGTCAAACGCCATCAAGGAAGCATTAGCATCTGAAATACACTACTTCTGTAGGTTAGAAACTTTGTTGAATAACTAGAAATGCTGAAACAATTTGAAGAAAAAATACAGAAAGAAAGGAAGAGGGAGGGTTTTGTTTTTTTTTTTTTTTTTTGATCACTTGATTCCACTGTTTCTTTTTGTTATAGAGTAAATAGCTTGTGCTGTTGCTGTAACATCATCAGGCAGAAATTAGGATATCTAAAAAAACTTGACAGATTCTGGGGCTAATCTGGCTTTGCCCATAGGGGCTGGATTAACTTCTGAGAGAATAATTTTGTTTCCTCTCTTCCAGTTTCCTCTCTTCCACCATCATCATTACTGATGAGGGTGTTAGCAGGACAACTTTAAAGTAATATCTATGCAAAAGGTTCAACTTACTGCTAAGGCCCTTTAAGAAGATGATTTAACTCAATTTCTTCTCCACCCTCTTGTGCAAAGAGATTATCCAACAGAATATAAAATGTGAAAAAGTTTTATTTTTTAGTCACTTTTGATACCCCACAAGCAATGACCTGGCCTTCTTTAGCAGAACTGAAGCAATAAATCAAGTTTCCAGTTATTGACTGTGTATAAAAAATAACTATGGGAGTGGGGAAATGGAGGGGGGAAAAAAAAAGCAGATGGAACAATCTTTTAATTTACGAGGCACCTCTCTCTTGTTTTGTGAACAATTTGTTAACTTTATTACCCCAAGGCATCCATTCAGCCATAGCAAGGCAGATATTTTGCATAAAGCCATAGTAGAGCCGTTCTCTCAAGAACTCTGCTTTGATTTAGGCACTTAGAGGTACCTAAAATCTTTGTGCAACTTGCACTGGCCACTTGGGAAAACTACTCCTCAACCTCTGCAAAGTTTAGGTGCTTTAATACTGAGGGTGGTGAGGAAGCAGAGATGGTAATACAATATATTTCATTTTTGTAGCAGATGACTCATCATTTCAGGTCCTTTTCACATTTATTAATGAATGCACTGCAAAAAAAAAATGCATAATGAAAAAAAAGTCTCCATAAAAAGGAAGGCTGTAATGGACTGATATAAAAATTGATAAATTACTTAATTATTGTTGCTATGTCTGTTTTTTGTAAGCCCCTCAACACTGTTGCAAAATTGCTCTTAAATAATGTCAAAGTACCAGGAAAGAAAGAACAAAACAGATCCAGTAAACCTAAGTTTTGCCTTGTGATAACAATGCACAGACTTTGCAGTCCTCCAAACCCTACACAGGCATAGATTTATCTGAGCAAAGGAGCAAAGTTCATGAAAAGGAGGGAAGACTGCACAGCCAAAGACTTGAGGATTCAGGTTCACACCTGAGGGTGAGAAAACCTGGGTACCAGGTGCCCTAGGGCAGATTACTTCCCCATTCTTGCTATTTCACAACATGAAAGTGTATTTAAGTGATACAAGACTGCACATATATAGAAGTCTCATATTTGAAGAACATCTGATCTATTTTTCAACTAAGAAAAAAGAATGCAACAACTAGGCTTGGAGTCTAGACATCATGATTTCTAACTTAATCACAGAATCTCTCTTTTTCCTTAAACTTTACATTTTCTTCACTCATTTTAAATATCAATACCATAAATGTTGAAAATATATTAGAGCTCTAATCAGTACAAACATAATACATATAATCAATAAAAGCTGAAAACTATTTTATATTCTGCAAATATAAAGCTCACTTCAAACCAAAGTTCTGTGGTCTAGATGCAAAGGAACATAAAGGAAAATAAATGACTGAAAATGGAAAATAAGATTAGTCACTTAAAAAAAATAGAACTACCTACTTACTATTTATATTAAGATTTGCAGAATCTTTAAAACATAAATACTTAATTTCGCTACAGCTCCAAGGGAAATAGTGTCTCATTCCCCTACAGGTCATTGCAATTGCTCATGTGCCTGCTTATCATAATCTACTGCAAGATATATCTGTTCTCTGCTCTTGTGCATTATCCCCTCACCTAAATTCCAAGAGACACAACTGTGTTTTATTATTGTTAGCCCCTCCCCAGCCTCACGCCGTTTTTTCACCAATAGATGGAAGACAATTCCTAAAGTGAACAGCAAAATGATTTAATGGCCTAATTTGCATGCAACAGAAACTGCCTACACTTAATTTTAAACTGTGTTATACATCTTAGGAGAATGAACATTTAGAGACAATTGATCACCAGTTGTTTGTAAGTCACTTTTGTTTTCCACAGAGCACAGGGAATTTTATCTGAATCAGTTGTTTATTTATTTTTGGCCTGGGAGCATGCTTTCCTGAACAAGGAAGCAGTGAAATTTTTAATTTATTGCAGGCTCTTGATTACATCAATGAGAAGTGCTGAGAGCCTTTATCCGTTCAGAATAAAGAGCACAGAAACGTCAGACATCAGTGGAGCTCACCCACGTCATTAACAGCCTCGTGTGTTACGCTTACCTTGCTACACATTATTGACTTGCCACTGTATGGCATTGGCAGCAGTGCAGGAGAGACGACATGTGGTGTGGCTTTCTACCTGTGCAAAGGCCAAAAAACTTCAAAAAAAAAAGAAAAAAAAAAGGCGAATCTTCTTGCCATACTTGTGTTAAAAAAAAAAAAAAAAAAAAAGCCTGCACACCTTGTTTTTTACATCCCTGCTCACTTAACAAATCAAATGACAGCGACTCATTGACTTTATGGCCGAAAGGGAGCATTATGATAATCCAGTCTGGCCTTCAGTACACACAGAGTGCAGACTCCCAGGCACTTGTTCAAGTAATGAGCTCTCAGGCTGGGCTATAGTACAACTTTTGCAAGGTCATGCAGCCTTGATTTTTAAGGCTGAAAATGATGAAGAATCTATCAGAGCCCTAGGGAGGCAGTTCCAGTGGCTAATTGTATTCCGTGTTAAAAATAATCTGTATTTCTACTCAGACTGTCTGGTTTGAGGCTGCAGTCACTGGATCTCATTATGTCTTTCGCTCTGTATGAAAGGAGAGTTTATTATCAGGAGTAACTTCTACAAAAAAGTACTAGTTTGCTTCAGTACCTGGCAACCTAGGCAGAGTATTAGTTTCAGTACCTGACAAAGTAGACTCAGATAACAATAGTTATACTTCTGTAACACCAGATCAGATGGTTAATCAGATAGTTAAGCAACAGTGATAGCCTGTGATACCAACCAATGTTACCTCAGATTTTTGCGATACAGAAATAACTCAGGGCAGCACGGAAGCAGCTTGCTGAAACGCTGCCTGGCAAAACCTGTTCAGCTGTGCTTTAAGGACACTGGCTTTTATTTTGCTATCTTTTTCCTCTATCACTGCTGCATATGTAAATCAGGCCACAGCAATAGCATGGATTTCCGCTTATCTTCTATTGAATGCTTCTTCTTACTGTGTCACCACCTAAGCATCAGGGTCCAACCCCTTCTTACACAAGATCACTGAAATGTTTCCAATTACTGCTCACATTATGCATTATCATCTAGCTAGGATTGCTATATTGTACTGTAACAGAAAACTTTCAGGCAGTCTCCACTACACTTCATATAAATTCAGCTCTGACAACTCACAATGGCACAGGCAGTGCGATAACAGAATAACTAATATTTCCATTTAAAAATTTTCTTGCCTCTTTTGGTAAAATGCTATCAGTTCAGATAATCTGTGTTCATTCCAAAGGGCTCAGAATAACTCTGGTACAAATGTTAAATGGCTGTCATATTAAGAGATGAGAAGACATGGTGAGTATCCAGTTTTTTGGAAGAATGTCACATAAATTCAATGCATCTTTGGATAAGGATGCTTTTTTTTAAACATCCAATTTCATGCTTATACATATTCAACACTATTGGTTAACCTTGTTAATCTAAGCTTGCTTAGGGAAGAACAATACATTTTAGAGGGAGTGGAGGGGAAAGCAAGTTGGAAAGAAAGCAGTAGTGATATATCCTTGTTTTCAGCAGCTTTTCATAAATTCTCCTGGGAAGCCAAATGAGTTTCATTGGAGGAAATGAATCAGTGGTCCTTCATAAAGAGAAAATCAATTAGAAAGTCATTACCTGAAAATTAGCACTCAAAAAACAAAATTCCATTTTAAAGTCAATTAGACTATATGTCAGCACTAAGTTGAATTGCACTCACATTGATGTATGCCATGTGATGAACATCCTCCTTCTGTAAGAAATGTAGAAAGTGAAAAATTAAAGAACATGCTTGTAGATACTATTGAATTTGTTCTGGCAAGCTATCCAGAGCAGTGGATGACTATACTGGGCTTTATAATAGCTTTACATTGTATTTCTTAAGTGTTATTATTGGAATTATAGCACTTCAGGAAGCCTTCGTTTTGCCTGTCATCGTACCAATGTGTAGGAAGGCAACTGCTCCTATGAAAAGTGGAGAGGGTGCTGAAGATGGACCAAGTACCCCATTAGCTGCTTTCTTCTAATAGCTTGCCGTCATCTTGGCATGAGTTATGTGTGTTTGGAAAGGCAAACGGTACTAGGAAACTGTAAAAGAATAGTGGAAAGCATCTCACAGAAGAGGAGAAGACTAAAATCTGGAGCTGCCACAGACCACTCAGTCCTACCTGTCTCCTGAACCACAACCTTCCAGCTAAACCGTTGTGTCTGGGTCTGCAGAACATGGCCCAGAGCTCCAGCCCTGAAAACAGGCACTCCCCAACATGCACCCCAACCTGGAACACCAAAGGCGAAGGCAGAAGACGCCAGACTCAGAAGCATGAGTTCATCAGAGAAGGAAGCAAATCTTAAACGCACACTTCACGTAACGCATGCACTGAGGTAGCACTAGTTTAAACATATAACAGCTGCGTGCCATCTTGAACAGAGCTGCTTTTCAGAGTTGGCCTAAACAGGCTGATCTTCAATGACTCAACTTAGGGCTGCTACACTGAGGCACCTAGCACCTTTTGAGGTGTGCTGGAACAGCTGAGACATCCTCACCAGCCCCACAGGTGGGACCCTGGGGCTGTAGAAGGTCTAAGAGGAGCCACCGCTGGATGGCTGAGGGGGCCTCAGCTGGAGCTAGCTCTCTAATTTCAAGAACTGAAATTGCACCCTAGATGCCTAGTGCACTTCTGGCTGGCCATGATTAATCATACCCAACTGTTACTCACTTATCTTCTAGCACCAGAAACACAGTTCAGAGACTATCTACTTAAAGGTACTGATAATACTTATCTATACATTAGAAACTAGGTCTTGTGGGCCACACAAACACAAGGAGCAGAAGGGTCATGTACAAATTCATAGAAATTTTTCTAGGAATACTAATTGGTATTTTTGCCTTTGACTATTTTTGTCAGTGATGACAGAAGACTAGACCTGAAAAATAAGAAGCCAAAATTCTTCCAAACATTTACCACAGAACTTTTCCTCTGGATCCATAAATCAATCCCTGTATTTAGTTTCATGGAGTCAAACAGGGCAGCTCAAAGCACTTTGCAGTCCCACCTTTAATTCCAAAATACAGCACAAGGGCTATCATTTTAAAATGTTGATCCAGATCTATGGAGTGTTAGGAAAAAGAGAATAATGGAAAAATACAGGAAAGAATATAGTGGAAAAATACACATCACAATAGAATGAAAATAGTACACAATGAAAGTATTCAATAAATTTACAACTCTTCCCAGAGTACGGGTAGGAAACCAAGGAGAACTGGTAGGAACCAGGAAAACCAGACTCATTGCATACTGTTTTCTTATTATCCCTAGTTTAATCCACATCTAACAAAATCTATTTTTAATCTAAAAATGATAACATAGTATATTTTTATACCATCTTTTCATAAGTGATAAAAGATAGTGATTAAATCAAAACAGACCTTTTGAAGTTAGGAATTAATGTATGACAGCTCTGTAAATGATAGGTATTAAAGAGGATATGTGAAAAGTTTTTTAATATGCATTTATATTGGATATCTTTAGCTCTAGTTCTTTGTGTATAGATCCAAGTAGCTCCGGTGTATCTCAGTAGAACAGCTAAGCGTAAGTGATTCCCTCTGTTTAGGAAGGGTTAACCAGTCCTCACTCATGGGTGATGCTCCCCCAAGGAGAGATCTGAGGCTTTTCCCAAGCACACAGATTGAGCACCCTATTTTTACTCTATCATCAGCTCAATCAGTGATTCAGCCCTGCTCTCTGTGCTCATAGGCTGCAAACAAGAAAGCTGAGTGCTGACTTCTTGTGTATTTGTTGCACTGAGGGAAAAAGAACTGTAGCAGTAAAGGATAAGAATATATAAGCAGCTGTGCAACACCATATTCCTGAAAGGAGAATTAAAGCCTTAGGGCTACAACGGAAAATTGCTCTGTGAAGTTCTAAGTGTGCAGTTCCCTTTGACAGCTACATCTTGACATAATGTTTGAAAATATTTCAGTGAGGGACCTGACCCCTCCTAGGCCCAGGAGAGACACTGCATTTCTAGTGAGAGAAAAGTTCAGGAATTCAAACATCTACAACACATATCCTGCTGGTATTTCTAGCAAAAATCTGAATTTAAAATAAATGCTTCTTCCAAGACTGCAGATGTATTTTATCATTAATTATAGGCATTGATATATTTTAAAATACAGTTTTAAATGAGCAGTGTTGTGCAGGAGGAGTCCAATGCTACACAGCACCAAAATTTAAGATGATAGGCAAAACAGGGGTCCAGAAAATTACTGCATCACTGAGACTAAAGTCACTCAACACTAAAGATGTTTTGAAGCAAAGACATAGAATAATATGCAACCACAGCTGACCTAAGCTGATTTATATCGTCCTCAAAAGTATTTTTTTTCCATTTTTTAATCAAAGATGGGATATATGAATAAATATAAAGTACATGGATTCAGTGTAACCTTTAGTACTCTTTTATGGGACATTATTAATTTAGATAGAGAAAAAGGGGAGTAGTATAAAATTTGCATGAACAATATGAAATACCAAAGGCTGTCAAGCTACTACGCTGCATGGATTCATTTTACCATACTCATCCGTGAAAAATTAAAAAGTAGAAACTATCATAAACTCTAGCATATTGAACATAAAATCTCAACAAGACAAGCCAAAATGTCGTTTGAAGTATTTCAGCTGTGAAAAGGGAAGCAAAATGAATAATAAATCTTTCTTCGAACACATCAAAAGCAAACAGCCCGGCAGCCGCTTTGTAAGCCCAGCAGACAATCAGGATACAAGGGAACACAAAAGGAAAGCCCCGGCAGAGAAGTTAAATGAGTTCTTTGCTTTCTGCTTTCTGGGCAAGGGACTGGGGTGCTCTCCCTGTTGTATCTCTTCCTGCTGAGGGACTTAGTCCAACCAGCTCTGTTTGAAGGGGAAGCAACTGCAAAGGAGGTGATGGAACAAATGGGTACAATGAAAAGAAATAAATCACCCAAGGCCAGGCAGGACTCACCCACAGGCCCTAATGCAACTCAGGGGTGAAATGGCTGAATTATTAACAACGACGAGCACCTTCTCATGCGCTTCTGCTTTGGTGCCTAAGCAGAGCAGGGTGGCAAACACGATGCCTGGAACAGGCAAAGCAGAACTCGAGTTACTTGGGGCACCTGGGGCACTCGCGTGAGAGGAGTCCACTAGGCTTCTGCACCAAAGCCTTCATTGTAACCCACTGACATCCACTGAAAGAGCAAGCATGCAGCTGGATAAAGGTGATCTGGTTATGACAACCAACTAAAATTTCTCCAAGACTCTTGATAGCATCCTTTGCCAGAGGTTTATACAGTGACGGAGTGGTTGTTTTGTCTTAAATGGCAAAAGAATTGTTTAAAAAAGTCATAAAAAACCATCGATTTCTAACAGTGGAAGTCACCACTACAGTCTCACCATGCTCTGTGCTGAGACCTGCTAGTGTTCAGCATACTCATAAACTATGCAGAAAAAGGATAAGTAGAGTGATAAGAAAGTTTGGGGATGACACTAAATTATGCAGAGTGGTACAGTGTGAAGAACTGCAGCAGGGTACATCTTAGGAGCGTGGATGACTGAAATTAAATGTAGATAAATGTGAAGTGACACACGAGGAAAGGACTATCCTGATTTCACATAAAAATCATGAGCACTGAGCCAACCACTACTATTCAGAAGACAGACCTTCAGGTTATAATAGGTATTTCCATTAAACAGTCAGCTAAGTTCTCAGCAGCTGTTAGAAAGTAAATTAAACATTAGAAGTATGGACTGAAACAGAAAATAAAGTTATGCTGCTGTAAATCCAAGATTCACCTATATAACTTAACATCCTGAACATAATGTGAAGTTCAGTTTCCCTCAGCACCAGAAGAATATACTGGAGGCACGGAATGAGGCTTCTGAACGAGCAACAACTTCTGAGACAACCTGAAACAGAGACCTCCTTCGGAGAACTACACTATCACGAGTGACATCGAAAGCGTGTAGAGGGATTAAATTTTCACACACTCATCCGAGGAAAGGAAATACTAAATATGAAAGCTAGGTTCAAGAAAAAGAAAAAAAAGGTGGTTAAATTCAGCAAGGGGGCAGGAGACCCATAAAACTTATTTAGAAAAAGAAAAACAAAGAAGTGAAAAGTGTGCATGGGACTAAGGTGGTAACTGGAGAAGTATACAAGAAAGAACTGACCCAGCGTTACTAAAAGCACAAAACCACACGTAACTAACAAATCTTGAGCTCAAAGTAATTAGAAGATAGAAGAGTATTATTACATGGATGCATCACATATGTTCCCTCTGGAATAAGAAAATATTAATGACAGTGTATAAGGCTCTAGAAAATATCCTCCTGCATATATATGCATTTCATCTTTATAGGCATGAAACATTTAATTGGTAGTTAGAAAAATTACTTTAAATGAAGCAGGGAAACCAAGTCTGCAGGGAAAGTGCATTTGACATAGAAATGAAAAGAGTGTGTAAGTGGTTGATACACATACAAAAAAAATACATATATGACTTCTATTTATAAACGGATCAACTACAGCAAATGCTAATGAGTCAAAAAGTTAAATATGATGGAAGATGCAACAGTTATAAAATTTTTGATGGTCAAAATTAAGTTGGAAGTTGGGAAAAAGTTTCCAACCATTAGCAGGTGTGAAGTTTTGACACACACAATTTATTAGTACTACTAAGAAAAAACATCTCAGAGAAAGAGGCTAAGTTTGTAGATAAGGAATTATACTATGTAGTTGCTAGTTACATCCCATAACTGGATATGATTACCTAAAGCAGTCTCTGGCAGTCCCATTTCCTCTGTTCATATGATTCATACAGATTTTTTTTTTTAAATTCAAGCTTAAAAATAATTTAAATATATTCTAAAATGTCACTTTAGAGAGATTCAATAAAGTTTATGATTGGATTGTGTCAGAATGCTTCAACAAACTAGGAAATGTATTTCTGACAGACTGCTAGTTGCTTCTTTGATCACAGTTATGGAAAATTAAACAGGACAGTTGTCAAATATCAGGTTGCTTGATGTTTAATTCATGGACAAACACCTATTGCAGCAGTTTTCAACTTTTGCTACAGTATAAACTCTTTCCCAGAAGTTGTCTCAATGTGTAAAGTGAGACCAACGGTGTGAACGTGACCCCTGAAAATGTGTTGCATTCCTAGAATAGTCATTTCTGATATCCTAGAAAACAAAACAAAAAACCATATTTTTCTTGTGATCAATGCAAAACAATTTAAATGAAATTTACAATTCTACTTCTCTGAATTGAAAGGAAATGCACAGTCTTGCAAAGAGCTAACACCAACCATTTTCTTGAGCGAGGGACACGGCTATGGTCCAGAATCCAGTCCCAGAACACTAAAACCAAGTAGGTTTCCCACTCTCCTTCCCATTAACTCCTATACCATCCACTGAAGATTTCTCTCCAGTGAGCAGGTATGGAGGTACATCTGCTGATGAACAAGGGAAGGTCACAGTGCCCAGGTAATTCCCATTAACAACTTGATTCCTATCGGGAACCTGACTTTTCTAGTGATCAATACACATCTTTCAAAATATCCATGCACACGGCCACATAAGAAAACTTCTGAGCCTTTGCCTTGCTGAGATCTGCCTAGGGACAGGCTTCTGTTCACACAAAGTCTGCATGTCAGCTCGGGCTGCTGCTGCCCAGCAGAAACAGGGGAAGGAGGGAAGTTCTTGGGTAAAGGAGAGAGGCAGCCCCTGAAGATCAGGGAGCTGTTTTGGAGCATGGTTAGCAAGCAGGCCGGGGCCCCTGGGGTGACACCCATACATTTCAGAGAGATAAAAAATGTCACCAAAAGTATCCAGGAAAACCATCAAGAAATCACAAATACAAGGGAGAAGAGAACTCTAGTGAATGTCAGGAGGGCAGAAGTGAATGTGCAAATTCACTCTCATGAATATGAGCAAAAACTACACCAACAGAGGTGAAAATTAACTTTTTGAATTAAAGGAAAGAACAGTAGGCAAGATATGCCTATTGCTTAGCTGGGACCCTATCCTGAAACTGAGATTAGGAAGTCTTTCATTCACACAGATTATATATATATATATATAAAAATATAAATATACATATAAAATATATAATATAATATATTATATTATATAATATAATATTATTTTATTTATATATATATATTTAATATGTCTTAGACTGTAAGATAGGAATGTCAAAGGAAAATTTTACATTCCCATGCTTTTACTTTTCATACTATTTTTCAATTCAAAACTTTGCTTCTTGTCATAGATCTGCTTTCTTTTAAAGTGAAAATGACCATTACATGTAATTTGTGCTCTACACACAGTAGCCTTTTCCTTGACAAAGAGGCTTTTTTCCCTACACAAATCAAGACTAGCATGTGGCACTTGTTTCTCTTCAACTGCCCAGTGTACTTCCACTTTCCAGCAGTATTTCCAGTTCCAGACTACATTGTGCATTATAAGCTACTTCAATATGTTAATGGGCAATAGTCAGCACTTTTACAAGGGGAAAGAATACCCTTCTCAGTCATCTAAGCTTTTGCAAGGAGAGTGTTAACACTTGAATAAATTTCCAGACCGCTCCAGGCACTATGATAGGAAGTAATTTTAACATGTTTCAGTACATTAGGTTTAAGGAATAACACTTAGTTTTTGCCTCCAACGTGACTTAGTACAAGTCACTGTGCTAAAATAAACCACTGGGTTTAAGGAAGATATGACATTTCTGTAACAGTAAATCATATTTCATATTTATATCTATATCCTTCTGTACTGTATGCAGTCACATTGGCTGCTCATCCACATTCATGTAACAAATACCAGAAAAGTCTGGCATTTACTAGAAGATGCACTGAAATACCGGGGAACTTCTAAAGGCTTTGTCATTTTGAAGAAAAGACTACCCATTTGATTGCTCCAGTAGTGAATTAAACTTTCACTCTTAGTTATTTAAATTTCTTGCCATGTTTTAGTATAAACTTTATAAGTGCACTTAAGTTTCTCCATTTCTACTAAACCACATCAAAACTAGAAGCAAGCAGTATCTACTTAATGCTATTAAGCAGTCTGCTCACGATGAGTAAGTTTAGCAGCACATTGCATGTGTTTCTATCCTAGTGTTCCTGAAATAATGCAAAACATATTCTCAGCTTAAATTTGTCTACCTAGTATCTTGGAGAAACTCCATTTGTATCACAAATAACTTGTTCACGTTACGGTTTCTGTTGTGTGCTCCTCTCACTTCATGTGTACAAGAAGAGCAAAGGAGTAGCAACCATCAAGTCTTGTCAGTCCATTTCTATTTTAATATGAAGGAAAATTCAGACAAAGACAAAAAGCATCCTGACAGGACTGCAGAAGTTGCCTTAGCATTGATTGTCAAGGGCTAATTCAAAGAACATAATACTTCTTCAAGTCAGCTAATTCAGTCTGTCATCTTCCAATCGAGACTTCCAGAACAGTTATCACTGCAGAGGATGGATTTGTGAAGAGAAACCTGGACTGTGAAAAATTGTTCTATCAAACAAAATTTAGCCTGTTATCAGTGAAAACTGGAATTAGGCAAACAGCTTTATGTAGGGCAATTATATCCCATTATTATTTCCTTTAATAGTCCTTTCCAATTGCAGTTGGAGAAAGATGCTTCTGAGAAAGATGGATTTATGCTTTTCTCTGTTCCCCTTCTTTTATATATCAAACACATTTTCTGAAAGGCATCAATCTACTGAACTACAAACATATGCTCAATAATTCCTCTTCAATCATGATATCTTCTTTATTGGTATACTAATAACTTTGACTGATGAAAGAATGGACAAAGTACTCATTCCATGAAACTTTTTAAAACTTATTCTTGCATATAGCCTATTTCAGAACTTAGACTGACTTTACTGGATATTAACATTTCAACTTCCATTTTCATTTTTTTTTTACTACCGAAAAGAAAAAAAAGAGAAATATTAATGCTTTTGGTTGAGGATTTATAACATGAAAATGGTCCTAATTAATTCCCATTAGGTTAGCATCTTCGGATTTGAGACACGCTTTTTGGCAGCAGGCCCTATGGCCTCAAAGAGGCACACCTGACGGACAAAGCCACATCTGACAGGACAGACAAAAAACGGCTCCCTAAAGCCCCAAAACAAACAAACAAGAAAAACACCGAGAACTAATCAATTTCTGTAGAGTGCTCTGTGTGCCATAACAAATTATGGCATTTTATTTTAAGTGTTCAATGCATGACAAGCAAAAGATACTAAAAGGTCACAGGCTGTCTAATTTTGCAAACTACTGCTCAGTCTATTTCAAACGGATTGACCTTTCCACAGCTAGTGTCTGCTAGTTTGTTTTCTGTTCTTTCCCATTTTCCCAGTTGTGTTTTATAGATTGAGGCTGTGTCTTCTACACTAACTTATTAATGAAAAGTGTACAGTTTACTCAGAAGTATTTGGTTTCACTCTAATCCAAATAGAGTGTTCTTAGGTTGAGAGGAGAAAGAAAGAAAAAAAGAAAGCAAGCAATCTAAGCATTTGGGGCAGCCACTGTAGGATGAGCCATATCCTCTCTCCCCAGGTGCTGGCTCAACACAGACACTAAAGATGCATGCAAAGCCCATTTTATATGTGCATACACTATGTACTGGATCAGCTTGCAGGACTCAAGACCCTGCACTGATACCCCTACTCTTGTCAATGCAATGAATGGATCTTAAATGTTGATTTTGCAAGCTGCACTTGTGAGCAATGCCTTAAACTTTATCATATCTTGGAGGGGAGGCTGCTATTTAGATATGTGATGAAAGGAACAAGGCCCATGTAGTTCTGTCTGGTGAAGAAGAGCATCCAACTGTTGCTTCCCTACCAGCAAGGTACCACCAAACATCCTGCTGTCTCAATAGACAGTCCCAAATTGAAAAATGCTTAGCCTAATGAACCACAACACCCGCTCCTGCTTTCTTGCAGGCACCATGCAAGTCAGGCGCTGCCTCTGTTACAAAACCTGATGAATGCACAGCCCCCAGGTGGTAGATCTAGACCTGTGGGCCTCTGAGCAGACAGGCTCACAAGAAGCAGGCACGCTCCGCTCTTGCTCGCGAGCCATGCAGCCGGAGCTCATGCGGTACCGCGTTCCCTGCAGGGAGCCCAGCACAGCTGAGAACAGCTCACGGCGGCAAGAAATTCACATTTCCACAATAATTGAGCATGAGGATTGACATTTAGAGACACTGCCTTAACCTTCAGAAACGATCAGCTACCAGCTCAATAAGATCCCCCCAACAGAAGTGTTTGTGGTCTGCCATCAAACTCATTAAGAGCTACCTCTTACTAACTACAAGCATGGAAGTACAATATAAGATATAGTCCTACATTATTCCTCAAGCAATTCAGGTCTTTCCCTTCCATGTTCAGCTTTTCCTCAAACTTGGGTTTTTCGGTGAGAAAAAAAGAGAATTCTTGGGGGGGCACAGCAGTGAGCAGCCCATTTCAAGCTCTGGTCATCCCATGCATTCTCCCTCAGCGGAACAGTTTTCTCTAAAGAATACCCTTCCTTGCAGGGAAGCTCCATTACCCTCTGCTACATTAACAATTCCAGTTCTGCTACTTTCCCCTCATTTGCCATCTTTTCTCTGGTCAGCTCTTTGACTTGGCATTTCTAGTATTTCATGAGCTCATATTTCAAGACTCAAAGTTCCCACTGAATGCAGTAAATTTTAGATAGAAAATCACTGACATCTAAAATCATGGACTTGGCTGCATTGGATATATCTCCCCTTCTGCATTTTATACTGGGCGTGCATATTAGCACTGCAGTGTCCAACGAGATTGTCTGTGGTTTAGAGCTTTGCAAGCTGACACACAGAGCAACAACTTATCTGTTGCATTGATTTAGTCAAGAGTTGGGTTTGAATGCTGGAATTAGCCCACTCTACATCACAGCAAAATTTATTCCACAGATTTGGGGAAGGGGGGAAGAGAAGCTTGGATACTCCTCTGGCAGAACACAGCAAATGCTGCACGGTACATCACCCACACCACAGTTAATAACGCACAAGCACACTCGGGTTTCAAAACATCACAGGTTTTTGCATATTAATTCTCAGCTTTTTCCATACTTTAAATATTGATCTTTTTACTTTGCAGGAAAATATAAATCCCACATTTGTAAGCCATTTGGATGTGGTTCAAAGTTTATTTCCAGAAAAGAAAACCTGCAGAGAAAAAGGTGCAGTTATAGAACTAGATGGGTTGATTCTCTTGGCACTGAGATAGCTTAATGCTTTACAGACAGACAGCTAAAATAGAGTTTTTCTGCCCCCATTTTTTTTTTTAAGAGGATATGCATACTTGTACTCCAGTAGTTTTAACTGTTCTTCTGCCAATGCAGTTAGTTTATAAAATACCTGTGGATCAGCCTCCTGCAAAGAAAAAGAAAGTTTGGAGCTCTCTCTTAAGTCACATACTTACCTTCTACATGCATTTAAAGGACAGACTTTGCCAAGAGCTGTAGTATGAATCTTAATCGCTTTGCCAGTAATTTCTTATTAGTTGTGACTCTGATTGTGCTTCTATGCCATATCTGTCCCAATACCATGCCAGAAGGTGATTCTCTAGAGCTTGGTAGTCAATAGAACAAAAATGATATTTAATTTCGTATAACCCCCTGACTAAGAAGAATCTAATCATTGCAAACTCAAATAGGAAAGTTGTGTATTTTTCAATGAAAAACAAGTTTTTAAAGTTACGTTGGCTTCGTTTCAAAGAAAAGGGTTTTGTTTGTTTTTGGGAAACTGTCCTGTCTTTCTCACTTTCATTCTTATCTTTCTTCCCATAAATAAAAGTACATTATGAAACTATTGAAATATTGAGTGTAGTAATAGTTTATCCTTTATGTGAGGCATGAGCTGGAAGGTAAATAAATAATTCTAACAACTGTAATAACAACCGCATGACACTAACAGTAATAGCCATGATGGTAACCTCCCAGACTACAAGGAATAGTATATATAAAACAAACAAGCAAACAAAAAAACAAAACCTGTTCCACTCTAATTACTTGATATAAGACATTTTAGCACTAGAAAGTAGCACAACCATATTTTAATGAATTTGATGAGCTACATCAAGTGACATTAGCATTTTTAAAAAGAAGATTATAACATTATGAGAGAACACTACAGTCTGATGAGAAAACTTACCTGGACACTAAGAGCAGCTAAATTTAACTTCATAACTCAGTTGTAAAAAACAACCATTTTTGTGCTATTTATTTCTATTGTATTATCTTATTTGAATTTTTTAGCTTCATGTAGCAGCAATTTCTGGCCATATGAAGTATCTTTGTAGCATGCAGGATACACATACTCATATTTTTAAGCATTCTGGCTTCGCAATGTATTTGTAGTTATTCTGATTTGATGTCACTTGAGATCTTTGCAACCAGGTGGCTATGTCAAACAGAGCAAATACGTGGCTCATGTCTGTAAAAAAACACTAAAAGCTAATTGGTACCTTTGATAAAACGCATGGTTACCCCTTGAATGATGATAGCAGTTGGATACAGCTCTAAATCAAGGAAAAGAAAGCACCAATAAACCTGTTCAACGCTCTGATTTGTGTCACCTTCACAGTCTACTGTGTGTAGGTACAGCACAGACACGTGCAAGGGCACAAAGTTCTTATAACCGTGAGGCACATTATTTGTAAGTGATTAAGTCTTAAGCTGGTTAGTTGAGACAACTGATCATGGATCAACTGAGACATGGATGATCACGGTAGTATCACAAGACAGTCTTCTTTTTTCCGTTCCCTCACATGATATTTAAGACAGAAGACTGATCATAAAATATAGTTTCAGTGTTTTAAAAACATAATCTTAAGTTCACTTTTTTAAAAAGATCTTTTAGTTAAGATGCAAGATGTTCTCAGAGTGCAACGATTTCTTTACATTTATATGTTCCCAGGTGAACCTGTAGTTCAAGCTTCAAGTGATTATGTATTCAGGCCACTGGGACACCTGTAACTGTGTTCTGTATACAAATGCACCCTGGAAAAAGGCCATCTTTTAGTATCAAACAGTTGCTTCCCATCTGGACCCAATTAGGAGGATGGGACAGTATCTGATGCCAATTATAAAGGTAAACAAACAAGAAGAAGCAACAGCAAAGAGGACCCTGCAGAGAAGGTTAATGGAGCAGCTCAGGAGACTCCTGGGACAGGCACAGGCTTGATGCGGTCGTGGACTGTATGGGCACTGTGGCTGCCTGACTCCTCCACAAAAAGGATTAACTTGGATTGCAGACTCCTACCAATAGCAAAACCCATCACCAATGAACTCAGTATGTTGTTATGACTGGCACATCTTTTATGTTAGACTTGAGGTGAACACTTAGCTGAAGATCTGTGGTTATGTCCTAGGTTTAACTCTCAACCTGCTCTGTGTTTAAAAAACTCACGTCTGAAACTCAGACCCTAGTTCTCTTGACTTCATAATTCAAACTTCATTTCTTTACGAGGGTTGACGTGTGTCATCCTAACAGTCAAGCTGTATGCTTGTTTCTTTCTAAATTCACTGAACAATCCCAAAGTTTTTGCAAAGTTTGAAACATTGGCAGAAGCATGAAATGAGTTTGCCCTGACCCATATACAAAACAATAGGATTTAACACTTTGCTGATTGATAAAACTAGCTAAAATTGCCTGCCAGACCTCCTTTCTAGCTCTATCAGCTGTGATTTTTGCATAGTTGGTGACACATTCTTTTCTTAAAAGGCAAAAAGGCCACACATATTAATTTTAGACCACAGAGCAGCTCCATCTTTCATGCTAGATATACTTGTTATAATTCAAAAGTAAAACATGCATAAGTGTCTCATAAATAAATACTGTCAAGGGTTAAATAAATTATTCATAAAGCATTCCTCAGTCTTAAAGTCAATAAGATTTAGTTTCAATAAGCAAGTAATTACCATAGTGATTTAGATCTTTCTATAAACTGGAAAAGGTTCTGAGCAAAAAAAAAGGAAAAAGGAAAATAGATTTTTTCTTAGGCTTTCATAGATACCAATATTTTTTCACGTCTTTTCACATCTTGAACCCCCTATTTCTTGGCCCCTTCTGAGTACTGATAATTATTGTTTAATTCACCTTTGGTTGGGAATGAATACAATGAGCTTTATCTTCTTACAGTGGAAAAAGAATATTCGCCTTGTCCTTCATAAATGCAAAACAGAAATATATTTTTTTTTTTGTTTTCATATAAACATTACTGAAAAATTAACCTTCTTCCATTGAAACAAGACAACACTTAGCATTTATTTCTTTTTTTCTTCTTCTCTCCTTAGCAACACTTTTAAGGTTCCTCTGATGGTCTTCGTTCCTCCAGCCAAGGCATCCCACCTTCTGTTTCAGCCTCCTTTAACAAAGCTTTATACTGCATAAGCTATATTTTATGTTAAGTTCCATCTGCTTGTCTTTAGTTCCACTTGCTTTATGTATCCATTTTCATTTGTCATTGTCAGCTTTGTTTTACCACTGAACCAACATGAGTTGTAGGTTGAAGTCACATTCTTTCTTAATTATGCAATTTTAGACATAACACTTTTAATGCAGTCTCGCTTCTCATGCCAAATTTACTTTTCAAATTTATGTAGTCCTTTTTTTAATCATAATCTTACAGAATCATAAAATAATTTGGTTTGGAAGGGACCTGGGAAGATCATTTACATTCTTCCACTCAAGGGAGGTTCAATCGGATCAGGTTGCTCAGGCCCATGTCCAGTCAGCACCTCCCAGGACAGGGACTCCACAACCTCTCTGGGCAACCTCTCACAGTGTGTGACCACCCTCACAGTGGCAAAGGGTTTTTTTTGTACCTAATAAGAATTTCTTCCTATTTTCCTGCCATGGTACAACTTAAAAAATCTGCCTCTAATCGTCTCTCCACCTATTCATCAGAGAGCTGGGGACAGCAATAATGTCTTCCTTCAGTCTCGCCTTCTTAAGGAGGAGCAAAGAGGTCTCTGAGACCTTCCTCATGTATCCCGGTGGCTCCACATTGTCTTTCTCGTACTGCGGAGCCCAAACCTGGGCACAGCACTTCCGATGTGGTCATGCAAGCTGGGTCCAGAGCGCAAGGACCACTTCCCTGAGCTAACACCCTGCCAACTCACGTTCAGTCCGTTGGTACCTTTTCTGCAAAGTTATTCTCTATCCAACGAACACTCAACTCCCACGCTGCTGCATGGAGTTAATCCATCCCAGGTACAGCATTTGCCTGTATTGAATTTCATGAGATGGCTTATCCTTGTGTCATTCACAGGAATATTATTTTTGTACAGTTTGCCTAAGGTTGTGGGGTCTTAGTTGTTTTTGTTTTTTTTTCTTTCCCTATTAAATCCTGCACGGCGTTGAAGTTTATGATTCCAGGCCACATTGCTACTGTGCAGATTGTTTAGAACTTGTGTTCTCTACAGCAAAAATTTCAACTTATCATTGAGGCAACACTGAGGTGAATGCTGGAGTGAAGACAAATATTCTAAGAACATTTAGCTGGAAACTTTTACTTGACAAAACACAGTGCCTCCGGCATGCCATTATCGTTACTCACACTATAGCAATACATTCATGCTAAGGCAATAATTCCTTACCAGTGAACTCTTTATAAGAGGCATTCATGCAATATGTGATCATTTACACATCATGTCATTTACACAAGAAATCTAAATGTGCAAATCATTAAAACTGCCTGGGAAATGAGGAGATATCATTCTGTTGATTATTTGCCATTTTACTGTGAACGTCAGCACCTTTCTGTTTTGAAATTTAAATTCCTGGGTTCATTTTCTAAATACTTTTTAAAATCTGTTCTGCTGTGGATGCTTTACTTTCATATAGTGATTTTTGCAAATTATACAGTTGTTCAGCTCAGATTCATGAGAATATAATCTGTGTGGGTTTTGGCTGGGGGGATATTTTCTTTTTTTGGTGATATTTAACAATAATCAAAATTCAAGTTTCTGTTGGAGGTATGTGCTACGCCTGAGGCTCCCTGAACACCTTGCTCTATTTTTTTAATCATATAGAGGAAAAAAAAATGGGGGAGGAGGGCAAAGTGAAAACTGAGTGCTGCCTCATCAAGAAGGGTGCCGAATGACCCTTCGGTTCTGAGCATCTGTGCATTGTTGAGATGGCAGGTGCAGCATTATTGTGGATCAGCTCAACCACCTCTACCCACTTACAGGTTTCAGCAACTCAGGCATGATAAACACAGCTGAAAAGCAACTTGCAGAGGTTCTTCTGCCTGCCTCTAACTAGTCTGAATCAGGCAGTAAGAAGCCTTGTAGCACCTCTGTAAACCATGAAAGTTTTCAAACTTCCATGTCAGAATTACCTCTAAATAAGCTGTCAGGAATTAATATTGCATGACTTGATGGGGAAAGATGCAAAACAATTGCTGCTACTGTCTCGTGGCTTTAGCTGGCACAGGGGTAAGAACATACCTCTAAAATTTGGGTCATACATTATTAATGTCACTTCTTCAGGTGAGTATTATTTATAGGAGCCACAGGGATTATTTTTCAGCCACCAGTCAGAAGGAATATATTCTTGTTGTAGTTAATGGGAACATCTCAGTTGGGCCAACACTTCACTCAAGATCTCTAATTTAGACTTTGTTTTTTTCTGCACTTTGCTGGCTTTCACCTTTAATAACCTTGATTTTGAAAAGCTTGCATCTAAGTACAAACACAAAATAAAATGACTAGGAATAAATGCAGCTGGTATGCATAGAGCTACCAATGCAATGCCACTGCTGCCCAGTGACAGGCAAGAGTTAATGAGCTGAGGACAGACGGCAAAGCAAAGACGCAGTGGAATACAGATAATGTGCAAAAGAAAGGGTAAAAGTATGATTAATGTGCTAAATAGCAGAGAAAAGGAAATTTAGCCAACTAACATGGAAACAAACAACAACAACAAAACGCTTCTCTTATTGTTTTTACAACAGCTGCACTGCGATTGCCACTCCAGCCCGAGCTCCAAGCTATGTTCAAGTTGAAATGGAGGTCTTCATTGTGACATTGGTGTAACGCTGTGGAAATAAACATTACTTCACCATGAAACAACTGATAGGCCTTAGAAATTATGAAAATGCCAAGTGTAAAGTCATCAAGCTAATTTAAACCCTGCAGTGCAAATCTCCCTTTTGGTGGTACTTGATACTTAAGAGTTTTTTCAAGCATAGCCTGAAGTATCAATCACTACACAACTGACACAAATGTAGCTGACTTGCCAAATATACGAGTCATTGTTATGGGGTCAAAAAGGATTTTAATACTAGATTAACTAAAAAGAAATTACAAAAAAGAAGAGATGAAGATACAGTGAACAAAAGGAATATGGTTGAGAAACTGTGTTTTGATTTTGACTCCCATCACAATCATGGATTTGTTGTGGTGCCCCTGGGCAAAGTGCTTAAGCTGAGATTTTAAAAAGCAATTATCTAAATAAAATACTTCAGAAAATCCAGTCTTTAAACTGACTATTTTACTAACCTGATCTATAAATTACAGATTAAAACCTTGTCTTCATGTCCTACTTAGACTAAGCTGTTTAACCAAAAATGGTGTTTCACTAAGTTTATTTGCAACACTTAGGAGCCCTGTAACTTAGAGATGAGCCTTTCCAGCTCTCCTGAGGAAGAAAAACAAACTTTAAGTGTATATTTATTTTAAAAACACGGAAGAATACTATTACCATCCCAAACTAGGTCACCACTTGTAACGACCAGGCACAGCTTTAGCAATAGGTGAAGATGGGGCATATTCAGTTGTGGTTGCGCAGCTGCAGAGCACACTGATCATGAGGCCCCAAACACACCCTGTCCCCCTGTGCTGGTGTGAAAATACCACTTAGGTACCCACCGTTGCTCTGCTTTCCTCTATTTTTGTGTCTCGTGTGGCAGCTGCTTCTGAGGCTACTCCAATGGGCCCCATCTCCAAAAGGTTGGCATTTCTCTTCAAAGAAAGGCACAAATCGAGCACAATTTACACTGCAGGCTTAAACATCTCCTATTTCTTTAAGAGCCAAACACATCTGGTGAACAGAGTCAGTGTTAGAGTTGTCATAAACAGACCTTTCTACTTTCACGCTAAAGAGCCTGCATGGGAAAAAGGCAACCTCAACGATGGGCAGATAGAGCTTAGAGAAGGGAGCGACTATTGTAGGGAACAGCAGCACTGCCTGCACTGCCGTGCTCCCAGATGACTGGAGATGTGGTCACTGCCACATGCCTAAGGCACAGGCTGTCACAGACACCCTAAAGCTATTTTATTTAACAGCCTCCCAGTCTTCAAAGCGGTTATATACATGGTAGGTGGCAAGGCAAAGCCCTTTAAAAGCCCTACCGCTCTCCAAGCAAAAGATAATATCATCAGCTCCTTGTCGGAAATGCACCATTGACATAGGGGCCAAAATTGTCCCAACTGATTTCATCTGCCTCACAATTTCAGAACTAATGACTGTGAGTACACATCCATGACAAAATGGGGATTAGCTGTCGCCTGAACTCCAAATATTTGTGACAAACGAAGCATGAGAGACACACAGCATCATGCATCTCACAAAAAGAGCTATCCGTTCTCCTTGACTCACTCTCATTTGGGCAGGCAGTGTTTCTGAAGATCTGTAGGACTTGCGCTTCACCCACGACACAGTGCAAAAGCAAGCAGCCCAGTCTGGCCTGGTTTTCAACTGCTGGCACAGGTTATGCTCAAATCACCTCCACGGTAGCACTGAATTGCTTATAGGCATTCGCTGACTTATTTCTAGATACAATAAATACAAGCACAAGTGTTATTAATATGAAAGGAACAACAACAAAAAAATGAATTTGTAAGAAGGAGAGAGATTTTTTTGGGGGGAAAATGCGTGGTTTGTTTTTATTTAAACAGAAAGCTCTAAACTGGAATTAAAAGTTATCCTTAAAAAGAAGTTTTTCTCAAATATTCAGAAAGTCACAGGACCATTAAAATAAATATAAAATAAAACAAAATAAAATATCAATAATAGATAAAATAAAAATAAATTAAAATAAATAAGCAGAACCATAACACAGATTTTAGCTCAGAAAAGCCAAATTCATATTGCTTTTTACCATTTAAAATTATTTTTCTCCAGATATTTTGCCCTCTTGACTCCATTCAACCTCATTTTTAAATGCAAGACTACCTCAAGACTGACCTAGTCCACCATTAGTGTTAAAGCAGGGACAGCGAACAAAATAATAAGTTCACACGCAGCACTGTGCAGTGTATACACTATAGCAAATGATGTTAATAAGAGGTTATCTTTCTTTCCTCTTATAAATCCATATTTGAGAACAACTGCAATAATCATAACGATTTCAGTAGTTACTAGTCCTGGCTCTTGATGACTCCACATCTGTTCCAGCTGAAAATGTCAAACCAGTGAATTAAATCATTCTTTTGGTGTGAAGAAATAGAGCAGGCCTCTGACACGAATCCTACTTGGTTTCTGTAGCCTCATTATCTATCTGTAGAAAATATCTAGCTAGTACAAAATAAAAGTTTCCCAAGTACAGTCTGTGCAAGGAGACTAAATTGAAGGAGCCTGAATATTATGGTACTAACCTATGAGCTGAGAATAGAAACTTCCATAGCCTCTTACAGAAAAACATGAAGTCCTCTCCCTTCCATGCATTACAAACACCAGATGAGGGTCTAAAACACTCGACAAGTGTCCTAATATAATGATACAGCAAGAGCTACAGCAGCAAGAGCAAGAGCTAGTTCCTTCCTGAAACAAATAATGCACTCCTAAATAAATGGTCTAAAATGAAGAGGCATTATGAGATGGCTGCAGAAACACTACAAGAAGCAACCAAAATTGTCAATTATGGAAGCCTTTAATGAGTGATGAGCAGATAAATATACTTTTGTCTCTCAGTTCAATAACCAGAAAAACACCCCCTTCCCTCCTATCTACACACTCCCTCCTTTTGCTCCTTCCCTGCCACTCTGCAGCAGCCCAGCTACCAGATTTAACTCCACTCTGTGTTCCAAAACCTCCCGCAAGCTCCTCCTTGCCAGGCCACCTCCACAGCCCTGCAAATCTCCAATCCTATTTTCAGCCAGGATAACGGGAAATCTGGCTATGCAGAATAATGTGCCCCCAGCTATGCTGCCTGCAGTCAACAGTAACATACACTGACACTGATAAAACTCAATTGTTATTAGACAAAAGGCTTAATTTGTCTTTAATATTTTAGACATCATACTAACTGCAGTCCAAGGTAGCTGACAATATCCCTTCATGGTAATCTTCAAAGCCACTATAAAATCCTAATTTAATTCCTGCTTCCTTTCTGAGCACTGCTATTCCAGCACATGTGCCTGGGAATCGGCTCAGACTGAGCTCCGTTTTACACTGTGCCTGGAAGGAACATTTTTACATTTTCCCTCTCCCTTTTCTTTTAAAACACTAGACCATCTTTGGCCTGGCAATAAACAAACAGCAAATATGATTTAGTTTACAACCTGTGTCAGATTTACAACTATACTAACAGCTTACTTTATCTCGAGCAGGGACATGACAAATCAGCTTTGCACGGTTTAGAAAACAGGCTGACAACCTCTTTGTGACGTTTTTTTTTCCTTATTGAGGAAGAACCCACCAAGGGGTGCCATTTTAGTACATCCTAAACGTCCTTTTAATGCAACCTAGGAAGAAACCAGAGTGCTTGCTAAGAAGTTGTGAACTCTTCTGCAGTGCCCGTGGAACCAAGTCTCAAGAGTCAAATGTGGCCCAGCATGTTGAACCCCAGAAGAGGGATGCTCTGGCATGGCTCTCCCTTCTTTAAAGCACACACGGTGCAGGTGAGCCCACGGAGCTGAACCAGCCGTGCCAAATCCCTCAGGGCTCCAACGCGGATACCCGCCTTGGGAATCGGCAGCGCTTTTCCACTTCAGCAGCTCCAAAGCTCTCCACACTGCACGAGAAGGAGCGTCCAGCTCATTTGTGACCACTGAGCCATCCGCAATGCAAATTCCCTGTAAACGTGTGGATTCACACACAGGCCCAGGCACACGGCACACCTACTCAGCACTGAGGATTTACAAAGAGAACAGTAGTAAAAATTCACCCACTTCAAGGCTGCAGCAGTGGAGGTCTTTGGAAGCAGCTCCAACTCTGTGTCCTGCACCAGCGGACCTGCTCAGAAAAGACTGAGAAGTCTTTGTATCAAGTCAGACGCCGTTGCAATACATGAAGCTAGTGCTTGAGCTAATGAAATAACACAGTATTGAGACATTGTTTGCTATGTTCTCCTGTTTTCCTTATAAGGATAAAAACAGAAGTAAATTCTATATTAAAATGAGAATGGGACCCAACCCAAAGAAAAACATAGCTTAAAATATATCTGTTCCAGGCAAATGTTACTAAAAATTCCTATTTTCTCAAGCCAAACAACAGCTTCCTGCACTAAGGAAACATTGCTATGCATTGCTATGGCCACAAGCAGTTAGAAGAACTTGCCTTTGCTTTAACAGCACGCCCCCCAACCACCACAGACCAATGTAGTAAGAAGCTAATGCTGAGCAGAAAGATCTGTTTTATTTCCAAAAGACTACCAAGCAAAATGAAGTTGAAAAGCCATTCCGATTGCCGCCACATAGCAAGCCTTAATATCAATCACCAGTTTTGCAGTTCCTAGCGCTATTCCCCCCTACAGCTCAGAAACTGCCATTGTTCAATTCCTATTAGTGACTCCCAGGCAAGAGGAGGGTGTTTCTGGCTACTTCCAAACTCCTCTTGTGCGCACGAGACCAGCCAGACTGTCTCACTCAAAACACTAACCTCAGCGGGGCACCTCCTCTTGCCTCGCCACCAACATCAGGTTGTCCAACGCAACCTTCGCTATTTCATTACCTTTTCACTGTGTTTCACTCACTCAGTTCCCCCCTTTCTCTTGTGCTCTCATCCTTTCGAAAAGAGCTACTACCAAACATGCAGACTGATAGGATCATACTGAGTGAACACAAGTATTATATTTTTGACTATGATAACTGAAACATCTTTCTGTGGATCGATATACATATCTCCCAAATCCAAATGGCTTCTATTTTTGACATAGCAAACAACCAAAGCAGCAGCCCAGCTCACCACAAAGACTCAACCCAAGAAAGAGCATTTAAGATTCCTTTATTTACTTGTACCATAATCCTGCCATGAGTATGATAATAAAACGGTTGTGGAAGGTTGAAGTTGTTAGAAATAAAAATTGGCTGAAAAAAGTGGAAAAGAAAAAGAAAGCAGTAGTTTCTTATTTTAACCAAATAGTCTAAACAACATCACAGTGAAGATTTTTCAGGCATTAGCCCCAATATCTCCATGTTACTCTCCATCATGCTGTACTGCTTTCAAAAATAGTGTTACCTGTAGAAAAATTACAGCCCAAAGCTAGATCTTTCCCCACTGAAACCCAATGAATCAAGAAAAACAAACCCAAATAAAAACAAAACAGGTTTTAACTCAACTACAAGACAAGCAGTTGGGAAACCATGCTAATGTTGTAAAAGCAGGCATGCAATATTCACAAGTCACACACAGCGAAAAATGAAAACCCATTCAAAAATAATGATATTTAAGAATAACTGACTACTGTTTTTGAGAATTTAAGATTAATTGAAAAGATAAAAGATTTCAGAAAATAGAAACCTTTTTTAACAAAGTAGACCAAGAAGACTTAAAAGATGTTTACTCTACATATACTTCTGCTTAAGTTACTTATACCTTTACAGATCTGCTGAATTTTTCAAATACAAAAATCAAACAGTGTTTTCTTCTTTTTTTTAAGTGAATTGTTGCTCATCAGAAACCAGAGATTAGCTTTATTTTTCTGATTAACCACTGAAAGATTCCTAAAACTGTCATAAATCCATAATAAAAAAATTAATAACTAAAAAAGGAGCAAATGAGGAAATAAAAATTGCTACATAAATATGAGGAAAAAAAAGCAGAAAAGCTCTGGGGGGATATATTCTTCTATTAAGATCTTCTATTAGAGAAGATCTTAATAAAAAAAATCAAATATAGCAGATATAACATTAAAGTCATTAAGGTTCTATACATACTATTTTTTTTTTTTTTCTGATTGTTCAGGAAACTAAAAGATGAATGATCCCATCTTTACTCTTCTTTCTTTCTGTGACCTTTTTGCCTTTTGCAGAAATGCATTCTGCACTTTATTCTGTCATTTGTCATATTGGAAATGCTGCATCTGAGCGAGAGCATCAAGTGGCAAGGCAGGCAGAAGATGCATCAGCAAACACAGCATCTTGCTCACGCTGACTGAGCTGGTGAAAGTTAAGAGAGTTGGAGCCTGGTTTTATAAACAACACAAACACATACGAAGACTGAGAAATGTGTCAGATAACTAACGCCATTCCCAGCCATGATAGCATCTTAGGAATGCTCTTCATTCAATTCTTGATTTTTGTTTTGTTATATCTTAAGATAGTAAAAATAAATATATGAATAATTTTCCCAAGCCACCACGAGATTCTGGAATTATAAAATAACTCTGCTCAACCTTGGAGAAAACCATCAACAACAGAGAAGAAGAATAAAGAACACTGTAGTGCATTTCCTTGCAAGCAGCCACCTCTACATATTCCTGAAATAATGGAAAGACTACACTGAGTTTGGCTTTCATTGCACCTCATAATACTTTAAAATACATACTTTGATTTAAAGGCAATAGAAGATACAGATACAAACCACATGATTTTTACCAAAGTATGGCTATAGATTATGAAAAAAAAATAGATCATTATTTTCAATAACGGAACAATTTATAGAATTTGGTTTTTAAGTTTATACATGTACTTAATGGGAATTGAAGGCAACACTTGGTGATTCTTGCAAAGGCAATGAATACAAATTGCCATGACAATCCAGTCCTATGGCTCTTGCAGAGCCACATCCGCTTGGCCCACAGCTCTCCTATGGCGTCACTCCTCTCACAAACATGGACACCCTCAGCCCCCATCTCCTGCTCAATTGCCCGCTGCATGGAGCAGAGCAAGAGGCTGCAACTGCAAAGCGCAAGAAACCACCCCAGTTTGTACCTCCTCCTACCCAGAGCAATCTCCCTGCAAGGGAAGCCTCTAGGCCTGTTTAGCCTAGAGAAGAGAAGGATGAGAAGGGATCTAATCAACATGTACAAATTCCTGAGGAATGACTATAGGGAGGAGGGGGGGCTAAACTGTTTTCCATAGTGGCTGGTGATAGGAGAAGGGGCAGTGGTTTTAAGCTGAGGCCTAGGAGGTTTCATATCTGGGTGAGGAGGAACTTCTTTCCTGTGAGGGTGACAGAGCCCTGGAACAGGCTGCCCAGAGAGGCTGTGGAGTCTCCTTCTCTGGAGATCTTCCAAACCCGCCTGGATGCCACCCTGTGCCACATGCTCTAGGGATCCCTGCTGGAGCAGAGAGGTTGGACTAGATGATCTCTAGACGTCCCTTCCAACCCTAAAGATTCTGTGATTCTGTGAAGCTCCTCCATATGTGCGCTCTCATCCCAGAGCCAGCACGGAGACAAACCAACTGCTCCAGGTGTCCTCCGTGGGCTTTGATGCAAGCAGCATTGTTTATTTACCTCAAAATAATCGTGCAGCAGGTGTTGGAACTCTCTGCATCAAAATAGTCACGCAGCAGGTGTCTGAACTCTTTGCATACACATGTTTTTATGAAAAAGTCAAACAATTTTTTTTTTAATCCTCACCTGAGATTATTCCCAGTCCCTTCTAGTTGTAAAACTGAACTCTGCTGGTAGCTGCAAGCCTAATTATGTAGAAAAAAACAATTTAATTAGTACATCTGGAAAGTCTTTAAAAAAGAAGAAAAAAAAAACCCACACAAAATGCTTTTCCAAGATAAAATAAAAATGTAAAATCCTGATGGATTACCATATACTGAATGATAGGTAGTTTTCCATTTGGGAGCAGTTAAAGTTATGATAAACTGTATCTGAGTAATTTGAGGATGAAAGATGCTACACCAGAATGAGAAGAAAGAAATATAGAAGTGGATTGCCAAAAGTAAGATATTTCCACTCAGAATTGACTTGGGGCTTAAAATGTCAGGAAATGTGAAGCTGGTTCACTACTGCTTTTGAAGAAACTGAGTGCAAAACTTATAAGAACCTCACAGTATCACACATGTATATATATACATATATATACAGTACTAGAAAATCACTGGAAAAATATATAGTATGTATAGTACTGGAAAATCACTCTAGCACTGAAAAAAATATGAATGGCTGGAGTACAGGTGAGGTACACAGACACTATAAATACCACCTAAAATTTTATTATTTATCAGGAGATAGACATCCAATTTGTCTATTAAATGTTATATCTGCGAAGTTGCAGGTGTGAACATAGCCATAAAAAAAAAAAAAAAAAAAGCCCTATGGAGACTTTACATACCCAAGTGCCACCAGATGATGGTAATGCAGAATGCTTGCGCAAATGTGAACGCTTGCACAAATATGTAAAGATGGCTTCAACTTTTTGACTATTCACAGTCCACAACAAACTGCTCTTTTTAACTGCTCACTGAAATCTTAAAATTACCCTGCACAATTCCTCTCTCCTAAATACACGTATGTCCTGGCATGACAAAGAACTATATGAGTCATATGAGTTTATATGAGCTTGGCACCAGCTGACTGTTGGCAGCGTAGGAAATCAATTTATGAAGGCTCAAGCCCTGTGGCCTGCAGTGAAGCTTTTCAAGGGCAGTGGGAGGGCTGGCCCCACAAACCACAGCAGCTTGCCGTGGGTGCCCAGGAGGCAGGGCAACATAACTCATACCGAGATGCCACTCACCACTTCAGCAGGCAAAATTTTGACACTGTCCTTCACCATTTGTTTTGCTCTTTTGAGCGCTGGCAATGTGGCTAAAGAGCCCCTCCAAAGTTGCACGGAATCTCTGCAGTTGCACTCCTTAGGAAACTCTCAAGGAAGATCTTAATGCTATTTTTTGTATAGATATATGTCAATTTTAACCCTGCTATCATTCCCTCGCCATAAATGATATGCTTATCATTAGTGCTATGAAAAGTAGCACGTGCAACTCTTCTTACTCTTAGCAACTGCATACCAAACAGCTGCATTTAGCAGAGAAAGGGCCCTGCACGGGGTTGCGTATACAAAACACAGCACAAAACCAGCCTGACCTTGGGGGATGATGAGCACGCAGCTCCCCTCCAGGGGAAATACTCCACAGCACTCATGCTCTTCAGAAGCTGCTTTGTTGGCGTGCTCCGTACCGGGTCCTTGGGTGCGAGCCGGTGGCACACACCAGCCTTCCAGGCTGTGGCCTTCACACCTTGCAGGCAGCCCCCTTCAAAGACTTCCTTCTTCTTCCAAATTTCTATGGTTGCTTAAAACAACAACAGCGAGTCCCACACACAATAGCAGAGGCGAGCGTGAGGCGGTCACTGATGCAAGGCCATCCTTCAGCACAGTACGCTGCATTTACCATCCTGCAAAGCCTCCTCAAACGCTGAATTACTAATGAGGCAAACAACCTGCTTACCAGAAGCAAAACAGGCAGTGCTATCTGGAGGAACCGGTACAGGACGATGAGCTAAGAACACAAATTCAGACTCTGTCTCTCTCTCACTTTTCTATGGGCAAAACAGGTGACCCTTTGGGCTTTGCCTCTATTTAGAACTTAAGCACTGCTGATTAATCTAATTAATTCCATGGCACCAGAACTTCATCATCTCTAATGTCAAATTGAACAAATGTGGTTTATTTTTAGAATTGCATAGGATTGCACGCGGTCTGGATACCTGTTTATCTACCTGTAAAACCACGGCATTAAAGCTCTGGAGCTGGCAAGGGAGTGGGATTCTTTGGAGGCTGGAAGGAGCTTAGAAAGTGACAAGACTGGACAAACTGAAACAATAAGATCAAAGAGCAGAACGTTGAAGAACCGTCCCTTGTGTTTCTAAACCGTCTCCAGAGAGAAACAGCACTTTCACGATGAGAGCAGAATATAATTGCAAAAAAGATAAATTGAAAAGAATGACTTACTTGATGCAGAAATTAAGATATTCTTTGATTTTTTTTTCTGTCTTATGTGGCACCTTATAATGTTTTATACTATTTCACATGTACAGTAACATCTACCAAGCTAAAAAGTCTGTAGTTCTGAAATGGAGAGAGACATGGCCATAAAACTGCAACCATAGACAATAAGTATGTTCATTTGATATCCTCTATGATAAGAAATTTAATCTTATTTCTCTCTTTAACAAATTAGTTGAGATGACCAAAAAAAACCTGTAAGTACAAAATTGCATTATTATTACAGTTAATGTACAGTAAAGTGCAGTGCTGTGAGAGCCTGATACAAGCAGACTGAAGTTAAATGTAAGAAAACCAAAAGCTAACATGCTTAAATGGTAGGAAAAGAAATGCATGGGACATGTATATATTAAAATAACTGTATTAGTACAGTGGCTTAAAATTTGTCTCCAGATTAGAAAACTATTTGATAGGCAATGGAAGCATTTTTATGTTAGGGGAAAAAATAAAAAAACCAAAAAACTTTTATATATATATATATATATATATATATATATATATAAAAATGACATCATTGCTTTGGCTTGTCTTTTTTGGAGACCACAAGTCTTCTGGCTTTGGCTACACACCGAAGTGATATTCCTTCCCCCGCATGAACAGGTTGTCTCATAAAGAAAGCTTTTTTCCTGTAGAGGGATTTTAACACAGCAAGAACATTTCCACTCTTCTCTCACACATTGCTGATCTCCAAGGCTGGTGCAGCGAAGAGCTAAGAGCAGAGCCCGGGCGTGCCGGGCAGCCTGCCTGTGTGCAGGGCGCGCAGCGCGGAAGCTGCAAGGCGTTCATCCCCCGGCGCTCTGTTTTGCTGCGGCAGGGCCAAATTCTGAAACGGCTGCATTGCCCCATAATCTTCCCAAGGAATTTGTGCTTCCAGAAGTTACACTGCAACGCTTGGCTTTCAATCGCAACCCTTAATGAAGAAAATATTGTGTTACATTTGCCAAAGCATGCGGGGGGAAAGAAAAAGCAGACAGTTTGAATGCTAATTAAAAAAAGAATACCAGACCAATGAGACATTTAATTTTGCAAGACAGGAGGTTATGATTCTGAGAAAAAACCCTGCTACTGGAAAGTCATCATTTTCCATTCCAAAGCCGTACTACAAGGGGCATTATTATAAGTTTGAGACTAAACAAGTTCCTCATCACAGTGTTTCAGAACAACACACACAGATATTGGCTGTGAGAATCCCATTAAACCGCTTAAAAGACAATACAAATGGGATTTGATAACTTTTAATTTGACAAGAGTTGTGTGTTAGTCCTAATTATCTAATTGTAAATAGGACTGCTGGAAACTCTCTTTCATTTCTAGGAGGAATGCCAACAATTAAAATTCATGTTCAAATCATACAACAAAAAAAGTAATTTTGGAACTTTTTTTTTGAAAAATCATTTTCTTATCTCAGTCAGAATATTCAGATTTGACAATATTGAAATATTTACTTCTCAATTCAAGATTTTTCCCTTTTACACTGCTATTCAGAATATACCATAAAGGTTATTTTTTATTATTAAACTACTTTTAGATTAGAAGTATAAATGCTTAATCCCATTAAAGCAAACTTAGAGTTTTTTAAATTTGATTTAAATAATTTTCATCAAAACTACCGAATACTGAAATACCTCCAATTTAAAAAAAAAAAAAAGCAAAGTACTGATAGAGACAGAAATGAAATAATTAATGGATATTTATAGCACCTGCATCAAACAAAGCTTTATACCAGTGCTATACCACTAAATAAATCTATTCAGACAGGCTGGTGTAAAGAAAAAGTTTATGGATTTATGGATAAGCATTTCTCTCCACTTGTCACATCAAGTGACAAAGGAGCGTATGTGTTCATGCAATACTTAGGAAAATTCTTTTTTTTTTTTTTTTTTTTTTTTTATAAGCAGAATTAAGACTGGAGTTGGAGCCACTGAAGCAGTACAAGACAGGAGAAAATTGAATTCTGTGCACTGGAATAATGCTTGTGATTTTAAATGTGACAGTCAAAGCTGTATGCGGAAAGGTGTGAATCAAAGTCTTGATTAGGAGAAAATAAAATTAAAAGAAGAATCTCGACTAAAAAGAAAAAAACCAAAAGAAGTGATAAAACTTCCTAATACAGATTTTCTGTTCAAAAGATGAAAGAACAAAAAACGCAGGATCTACTCAAGGCTGAAGTGAGAATATATGCATAAACAATCCTTTTGAGCTAAACTGAACGAATACCGTGAGTAAAAGAAGCCAGATATGACCCATGGCCATTATAACTGCCTTTCAGACAAGACCAGGGGCTGCCCTATAATGTCACAGAGAAATATTACTGTTCCCATAGGAAAGGAATCACGAGATCCCTGCATTGTATTCTGTAACCTTACAGAGAAATGTTATGTCTCCTATAGAGAAAGCCTCTTTCTATCTTTGAGCATATTTATTAATACTCTAATTGGATTTATGATACTGTGCCTGCAAATTTATTTTGCATTAGGCTTTTATATAACCACTGCTCCTTACCCACCCCAGCTGATGCAGTACAGAAGCTGATAAGCCTTTACCAATCAGACCCTAAGTTTTCCATAATTTTATGGGAGGAAAGTGACAGGCATGGGGCTAATTACTAATCTAATGATTTAAAAAAATCCCACATTTCCCTTAAGTGTGCAGGAGATGGCTGTATTCAGGAGAAACTCACTTATGGAAGTCATTGGTAGGGAGTGAAGAGGATGGTGCTGGCTTCTTTTCAGTGGTGGCCACTGATAGGACTGAAACGGCCACAAACTGAAGCATCAAAAGTTCTACAGGAACTTAAGGAAAAATTTCTTAACAGTGAGGGTGACAGAGCCCTGGAACAGGCTGTCCAGAGAGGTGGTGGAGTCTCCTTCTCTGGTGTTATTCCAAACCTGTTTGGACACCACCCTGTGCCACGTGCTGTAGGTGACCCTGCATGAGCAGGGGGGTTGGACTAGGTGATCTCCAAAGTTCTCTTCCAACCTTAATGATTCTATGCTTCTGTGCTTCTATTTAGGAAATAAATGAAATTGGGGAATTTCATTTCCAATTACGCTGGAAATAACTTTGCTATAAGATAAAATGTAAAGACTAGGAAACACAAGAGCAGCAAACACATTTTATGCAAAATCTGTATGTTAGTCACATGGAGGGTCCAAATTCTACTGCATTTGGTTCAGCTGCAGGCCGCACTTCAGTGATTAGAGTTTTAGGGCACTAAATACCTATATGGGACTAGCCAGGACTACTGTGCAGCCAGCAGCCCTCGCTGCAGCCTGCATGCCAATGCTTATGGTGCTTAGTTTTCTTTTCCCCATGGGCTAACTGAAAGAAATACATCTAAAAGCTTACACTGAAAGGGATAAGGCTCGGGGTCTTTTAGAAACAGACATTTTCTTGGTACCTCTTATTTTCCAAGACGCATAATGTTCTCTCAGACAGAAAAACAAACAAAGAAAAATCTCTGAGCAGTGGCACCAGTGCAGAAATTAACTCCTTGGAGAGCAAGGAGCAATCTCTGCTCATCCCACATCAAGCAGAAATTTTTACTCACTCTATTCATAACATTGTTCTGTTAAAATAAATGGAGTTTTCAGTCTGTTGAACAAGGGCCAAGAAGGAAGACAAGGCGCAAGACAAGCACTATCACATGACCTGAACAAGCAAGCACGTCCTTTTAAAACCCTTCTGGAGAGTCTAACGGGGGAATTACTGTTGGAACCGTGGTGGCTGACGGGCATAAGAAATATCAGGCCTGCAGGAAGAGATGGGGTCTTTTCTTAGGCAGTCATGCCACATCTGGAGTCCAGTTCTGGGCTCCCCAGTACAAGAAGGATGTGGAGCTGCTGGAGAGAGTCCAGCGCAGGGCTACAAAGATGATTAAGGGCCTGGAACATCTGCCCTGTGAGCAAAGGCTGGGAGAGCTGGGCCTGTTCAGCCTGAAGAAGAGAAGGTTGAGAAGGGACCTGATCAGTGTCTATAAGTACCTCAAGGGAGGGAGCGAGGAGGATGGGGCCAACCTCTTCTCAGTGATGGTCACTAACGGGACTAGAGGAAATGGCCACAAACTGAAGCATTAAAAGTTCCACAGGAACTTAAGGACAAATTTCTTAACAGTGAGGGTGACAGAGCCCTGGAACAGGCTGCCCAGAAAGGCTGTAGAATCTCCTTCTCTGGAGATCTTCCAAATCCACTTGAATGCCACACTTGGTGACCCTGTGTGTGCAGGGGGGTTGGACGAGATGATCTACAGAGGTCCCTTCAAACCTTAAGCATTCTGTGATTCTGTGCCCAAAGCTGAACTGACTGCATGGCTGTGCAAGAAAACAGCAAAAAAAACTCACGAGAACCAGCTGCTTCATCCAATCTACTTCAAGCCATTTGCTCTGACAGATTATAGCAATCCCACCCCCTTCCTAAGCACTTTCCAACGAACTCCAAACTACTACCAGAATGACACTCATGCAAGTATTAATCTGATACTTTCACTTCAGGCCCAGAGAAACAAGCTCATAGGCCCCAAAACTTTTCTATTTTCTATACCATGTTAGTTCATCTAACAAAGTGCAACCTATTTATAAGCCTTTCATTGAATCCTGAACATACATGCAAAGGAGCCACTATCCCCCCTGCCTCTGGAGCAAGCACCCAAAATAAATCCAAGGATTGCTTCCTAATCACAGCCTGCCTCCAAGTTGTGCGTTCCTGCAGAAATCAGACAACAGATACTTTACAAGATCACAAAACCTCCCTAATTATCTTTTAGCCAAGATGAGCATTAATTAAAAGCTAAAGATAACACCTCTTTCTCCAATAATAATAATAATAATTTTAAACCCAAATATGCACATTCGCTGTAGATGCCTTCCTTTTGAGAGCCTCAGGGTGAGAAAATGCTTTTTCCAGCCATGGTTGGCAGTTTCTGAGGCATCCAAGTTTATGAGAATTAGTTTTATTTGGTTGCTTTAACTCTTCCCTTCCTGGGTATACAACAGCTGCAAAAGAGCTAACCTTTCACTGTGAGGATCTAGCTAGAGGAGATACCTTGCTATAACAAAGACTGGAGCCCAACGTAGGTGCCACAAGAACAACTACAGTTAAATGCATTTTAGGATTTGGTCATGGCCGTTGCTGCCGCATACTACGTTTCATTGCCTTATTGGAGAGAGAAGGGTGGAGAAGGTGAGCTATTAATACCTTTGTCCAGTAACAGCATTTTCCAAGCTGGTCTTTCCCAGCATTGAAGCAAAAAACAATATTTGAATAATTCTACCATTTTCCACAGAATTACACAGAATACCACAGAATTACAGGATTGTTTCATAGTGACTGTACAACTGCTCTATCTCAGCATCAGTCACATGCTAACATCCATTTGCTCTCCTCAAAGCAGTTCAACTGACGTAGTACTTAAAAACAGAAAGCTGCCTTTGGCCTGGTTTTTAAGGCTCATAAGCTGTATTAGTCAGATGTGAGCACAAAAGAAAAGTCTCCATATGGCCGGGATAAAGACTGATCTCTTCCTGACATTTTACTGCCATGAAGGGTCAGCCAAGATGTAACTGGCTTTAATCAACACATCTGCAGGCAGCAACAGAGAGTGCCCTGCAGCTGAGCAGCACAGAGATTCTCCCTGTGATCACTGGGAAGGGAACAGAGACACATACGCAATCTGGGAACGTCATGAAAAGTAAAATATGAACGATGCTGCTGAGTAATCCACACATGCCCCTCTGAAAATGAGCATTTCCAAAACATTCTTCTGTCTTCATTTCAGATGAAGACACTGGTGAAGTTAATGCCACCTATTCTTTTCTCACTTTATCTGACTCTCCCCTGGGATGCTCATTACCACAGGCAAGAATGAGAGGTTGCTTCTACATCCCCTAATCCTCACCTGCTTGCGGAGATGGCAACACTCCCGTCTGCTCTACAAGGACTGTGCAGAGCTGCAAAGGGCCAGCTTGCCAAAATGCTACAAAAGCAGAAAAATCAACATCTTCTTACCAAAGAAACCACCCCCCAGAGTCCCCTCATCCCTGTTCAACTCGGTTGTGTTAATGGGTCAGAGTCTTTTACCAGGTGCTGTTACTGAAGAAGACAGAAATTGCTATCTGCCTATACACAGATTTTCATTGGGGACTTACAGTAGTAGAAAAATCATCCAGTTATGATACACTGCACAGATGCCATGGACAGAATCTGTTCAACATACAGTGACTCATAAAGCTATTTTCCTTTTAAATCAAGGAGAGCCTTGTGTTTTTAAAAGGTTTCTTGATGCTGATATAGATTTTCTTCCAGTGCTGCCCAAAAGGATGCAAGTTTGTTTTTTATTGCTTAAGTGATCTGCTCTACAATAATACATCATGAATGGAAAAAAGTGTGGGGGTTGCTGGGAGTGCGGGGGGGTTAGTTCTGTTTTTTAAAGGAGTCTCAGGTGTATTCAAGCCAAACATGATGTACCTGAATTTGCATTATATCTGTGATACTTTTGCTCCAAAACATGAGTCATAGGCATAAAGGGAGAGTGAAATCTTCTTACAAAGTGTGTTCATATCATTCATGCCACAATCTTCCCTCTCCAGTTTAAACACACTATAATGTTCTATATGTGAAATGCTATGGCTTAACTTTTTTTTTAGTCAAGCAATAACATGAAAAGTAACTCAGGCACTTCATACTGAAGTTGAAGGGCTCTGAAACAACCTGTTACAACTTAATATGAGACTAGAAAACATTTTAATCATTCAATCTGAACATGTCTGTTGTCTCAGGCCAGTGACTGCACCTGTATGAATGACTACTCATACACAAGTGTGCAATAACCTACACAACAAAAATTTTGAATATGTACTCCAAAGCTGCGCAAACTCGGCTTGGGTAAAAATGGACCATACTTGACGTTTGGAAAAAAAAAGAGAAAATTTTTTTGTGAGATTTCAGTATCATTTTCTCTCAGTAGACATTCCCAGTCTGAATTCTCCTGTTGCCTCTCAAGCTCAACGCAGTGGAGATTTAATGACACTATTTTTCCATATACAACATGTGAGTAGAAAGAGACTTTGTGCTTCTCTGCTAGACTTAATGCGGAGCAATAAACAGTAGGCTATTTAAGATGGACAACATCCAAGAAGCAGAAGAGAAGGTACTTCTCATCCTAATTCTTCATTCTTTTCTTCTTTCTCCTAACAGCAATAAAATTTGCAAGCACTAAAGGACAGGCTGATTCTCTGTATATGCAGAATAAAACACAGAGCAACCTGCTTTTAAACAAACCAAACAATTCAAATCTGCTTTTGAAGACAATAGATCATACTGTTGACAAATAGGCTATGGAGTATAATTAGAAAACACAAAACGAACCTGGAAAGAAAAAGGCAAATATTTAACAGCTTTTAGCTTCCTATTAAATATATGCAATTTTTCATTCTGTGCTAAACTCAAATTTATCTGCTGCAGGAGGCTGCAGCACAGACAGTGTTCACGGATACTTTAATGGAAAGCTTTTGGCTTCTGGCTTCCTGGCTTCTTTTTAAGTTCTGTTCCAGGCTGATGGCTGATGGCAAAATCTCTTTGTATTAAACACACCAGAAACTTGCAGTGATCTTATCCTGCAGCCATTTGCACTGCACCTTGTCCTTCTGACTTTGCAATTTCAGTTTGCATTCACTGAAAGCAAACAACTGATTTGTAGCAGTTTGCACAAGCGATACTGACCGTCATGGCTGCTTCGCATCTAAAATCTTTAGTGTTTTTAACAAGCAAGGTAAACTGCAAAGAATTAGCAAACCTTCCTTTATGTATGTTTTCTAATAGCTGAGATTTATCTCAGAACTTTCCAAAAACCTAAAATAATTCTGAAAAAAATAAAAAGAAGAAAAATGGGATCTTAGTAACAAGTAGGAAATGGAAGAGAATGTATACTTTTTTAAAAAAAAAAAATGGACTTAAGGTATTTGCTGAAAGGTTGCTGTTTAGTACTTAGTGGAAAAATAATCTGCTTATGTTACACCGCTTCACAGGATGCCTTTGATACTTTTGTAAGGCACTGCATGTTTTACAGATCCTCTTTTCCTATTAAATCAACCAATGAAGCCCTACTGTACAATTTGCTATATGTTTATGTTTAACTACCTAAGACCCAGACTCTGAAGTATCTACTGTAAAGCCAAAAGGAAGAGCTTTACATATCTGACCTCCAAATTTGATTACTGAACTTTTTATAAGGATGCATGGGTTTCGAGTTTCAAATTAGATTGGTTTGTTTGGTGGGATTTTGTGTTGTTTTGACAGTAAACAAACAAGGAGCCTTTTAGCGTCTCACATACTCAGTTCTTCAACTATAAGTAATAATGTTGTCAGATACTGGTTTCTACTTGATACTGGTGATCCAGTAGGGACACATGTTTTCCTTTATTAGGAACAGCTTATAAAATACTCTGAGTTTTGATTATGATGTTTCAAATGCAAATTATTCTTTTTGCTTAAAATGTGGGGATCGAGAGGCCCAAAGGGTGCCCCTAGAAGAAATGCCCATCTGCACTCACACAGTAACAGGAACAGATTCAAAAGGAGCACACTCACAAGAAATCTAAGTGCTGTCTCAAATACAACACCTGCTTCCAGAATCCATTAACTTATCAATAGTTCATTTTAAAACCATTTCAAATAACCCAGATATTACTCATCTGAGTCTATCAGCTCAAAAAAGCAAGCCTAACTGGCAGAGATTGAGCTGCTAACGCACAAGGCTGCTATTTGCACAACATGATCCCGTGTTGGTTGGGCTGACCCTTGCCAAATGCTCACGAGTCTACAACGAAATTCAGCAATCTGTTCCTTCCCTGAGATGCTGCCTAGAGAAAGCTGTGTTTCTGGAGGTCAGTCAAAATGGAGCAGGAAAAATACAAAGCTGTTCTTTAGGCAGCTGAGCTGCTTCTATCAACTGTCTTCATTTTACCTGAGCATATGGCAGCAGGCAGGGCCAGCCTTGGGTATACACCCACGAGCAGCTCTAGCGTGTGCCAGAGCCTGGGAGCTCACGGGTAGGCTCTAAATGTGTCTTATTTCGTTTCCCTTGAAAGAAATGTGCTGTGTTTTCCTTTCACATTGACAACATGTATTTTTATGCTACAGAATCAGGGATTTCTGTTCCCCAGCAATGATACCAAAGATGAAAGATGGGAAAGATGACAGGAGAAAAATGTTTCCATTTTCCCATCTTTCTCCATGCAATTCCTCCGCTCATAAGAAACTCCCTTGAAAACCTGCTTACGAAGCCACCTTTTCTTCTCTTCCTTTTCCTTCCCCAAGTATCTCCGAGGATACCTGAGTCACAGAAACCACCCCAAGGAACAAGTTACCACCAAACTCTTAGGTCCTGACAACAGCAGGACCTTTACAGCTGCTCCCAGGACTGCTGTTTTATCTTCTTTTGTGCTACTTGTGCTTTGGAGCAGCTGGGAAACACATAAGGATTCAGTGGGGCTTGATGCTTTCTCTCCCCCACCCCCCTTTTTTTTTTTTCAATCAAACTTGGTATGATGAATAAGCTATGAGCAAATAGAGGGAAAAAAACTTTTTCTAATGCCTATATAAGGGAGCAGAGGGAGTATTTTAATAATACTTATGATATCCTCAATGAAACAAAAGGAAACTGTTTCTACATCAGTATTTTAAGCACATGAAATCCCGAAGTTCATTCTGCTTCTCTAGTGCTTCCAGTTCTCAAGTTTTTCTCAATCTTTGTCTGTTTTTTGGCAACATTATATGGTTTAGGCTAGCATATACTATGATGTGAACTAGTAGGAACCATCACAAAAAAAAGTATTTAAAGAATACCCCTGTTTCAATCTTGTATACCTGTAACACAGATATTCAGAAATAGTTTAATGTCGATTCACAAGGCAGTAAAATATTTAAGGCTTTCCCTGGTAGCTGCTACCAGGATTGCGTGACAAAATGCACCGTTAAAACCTTGCAAGGCACCAGAGTCTGCCAGCTTCACTCAGGCTGAACAAAAGCAAGCTTCCATAAATAACCCTATTCATGTCAAAGGGTTATCTGCATGTGGAGTCCTATTATAATGAAAGAAAGCTTATAAACAAGAAAACAACAACAACAACAACCCCCAGCATTTGCAGCCTATGTGCTAGTCCAGGACTTGGGCTAGCATATTCATTTGGAGTGTCCCGGGGTATCCCCACTAAAATAGTATAGGCCACTGCAAGTGGGAAAGTGGGATATATTGATTTATACAATTAGATGTTATATGATTTTGGTTTCTGCCTTTTCCTCTTTTTTTTTTTTTTGTCCTCCTCACTCTACCTTTTTTTTTTCTTTTTTTCCCCCTCTCTCCTCTCTCCTCTCTCTCTTTTACCTCTATTTCTTTGCTTTTCTTCTAAGTCTTTTTTTTCTTCCTTCCTCTCTCCCTTTTCCAGCTCCAGAAGCACCTTAAGGTTCATTTATAAAGAAGTTCATCTCAGCAATATTTCATTAACAAACTAGAACATAGATGGATTTTGCTGAGTTTACTGAGAATTTACTACTTCATCCCTAACCACACACAGGTATATACAAACAACAAGACTGCAAATACTACCAGCTGCCCACTGAAGGCACTATATAAGACCTAACAACCCTCACATCCGAATAATTTTGATGTAGTAAAGCACCAAATAAAGTCACTACATCAGCTCCATCTGTCCCATCCTTTTTGCCCAAGGAAGATATTACAGATAATGCTTCAAATCACAGTCTAATTTTCTTCAGAGCCTAGGTAAAAGATACAGGGCAGAGCTGACTCCTTTGCACATTTAGATCTGTTTTCCACCTCCTACCACTTTTACACTTCATTGATTTCAACATGTTTATTCTCTGCCTTACAGTGATGTTAGAGGAGCCTCATTAGCTTCAGCTGCTTCTGCGAGCAGGCAGGCCCACGCTCAACCGGCACCCGGTGGGGAGAGTTTGGTCTCCCCTATTCACATGTCTGCCTGCAAGGTGAGAAAAGGACTGGAGGGAAAAGGGACAGCGAAGATGAGATCGATTTAACATTTGGAGGAGAGGTGCTGCCAGGTGTAATCCAGAGGAGGCATGTCCTCTAGGAGGTCCGAGAAGAGGTTTGAGAGCCTGTTCCAGGTTCCTGCTCCCAACAAGACATGCATGGTGACCCAAACACAGAGCGGAGCTGCTGTCCCAGCTGTGTTGCCACCAAAGTCGTAGCTCTTTTGAGCTCCTCCCGATTTCTTCACTCTCTGCCAACACACATACATACCAACATACCCCATTTTTCAATACATATTGCCAGCGTACATGCTGAATGATTTTTCTGAATCTAGTCATGTATTTGTTTACACAAAGAAACATTTTCATATTAAAAAAGGTTTAGCCAATGAAAGTGAATAAAGTGAATGTAAATAGATCTATATAGAGGGTGTGTACACCTATTCCAATTCATAACTTTAACTGAATAACAGGAAAGTCAGTCAAAGTCAAACAGGACAGGAAAGTGATGGTATCTAACACAACTGTTTTCTGCATGAAATCATGACTGCATAGTGACATGGAAAGCCTTGCACCTAACATCTTAAATGCAGCTAGAGAGAGCCTGGAGATTAAAAGAAATAAAAAAGAGATGAGCAGAGGCAGACTGCTGGTGGCAGAACATGTTTTGAAACCTTAAGAATCGCATTCTGTGTTTATACCACTCTGAGACCTTCGGTCTCAAAGAAAGACTTTGAGGCTTATCTTGAGGTCACTTGAAAGAGATGCGCAATATTGTTTATTCACCTACTTGTTCAATTGCAGTTTCTGTTTGTGCTTCACTTTTCAGATTTATTTAGTTTAAAACCTGATACAGTTCCTTTCAGATGAAAACAATTCCAAACCATTTTAAAGAGCAGTTTATGAGCTATTTTCAGGAGTCCAGAGCTGATAAGGGGTTTGGAGTCCTTATTCGAGATCATTTTAAGAAGGTAGGAGATAATTGTTAATTAGATCTAAAGTCTTTCTTTTAAAAGATCAGATAAACTTGGGGTAGGTCCACGTAAAACCAAGGATGCCTTAGTTAAACATTCCATTCATTATATGACACTTTTTTTTTTTTTTTAAACTGTAACTAGTGCTTTCAGCATCAGAGGGGGAAAGAAACAAAAAGAATAATATGTCTCTTATTATTATTATTTTTATAGATTATCATAAAAGGATGAGAGGTAATTTGGACTTCAAGCCTGGCAAAACTGACTTCAATGCAAAATACTTCTTTTGGTGAATACAAATGAATTGACATCAGATTTCCCAGGCTAAGGAAGAAAAGAACAATATACTCTGCAAAATTACTTTTCATTGCTTGCCTCTAACCTGTAAGCTAAATAAAGAACCAACACTTCAAATTGGCCCTCTATTATAGAGACAAAAAATAATTCCTTTTTTTGACACAATTGACATTACTGGAGACATCCTTGTTTATGTTGTTTCTTAATAATTCATATTGCTTCCACATAATAATAAATTAATAAAACCACCAGTTGGTCAGTGGTTAACTTGCAGTCTGAGGCTCTTGCCATGTGAGAGCAACATGGGAACATCCAAGCTGCGAGCGCTAAAATGGCAAATTTGTAGCTCTGCAACATCAAGACAAATGCAGAAAACCACCCAGTGGCTCAGACTAGCGTCTAACCTCCCATTGCTGAAACTTATTTCTATGAATCATTTAACTAGCATAAACCTAACCTCCCCAGAGAATAAGAAAAGAAGAGGTAGGAGAATGTGTTTCTCTCTACATCAAAACGCAAGGTGAAAGAAAACAGAGGTGAAGCAGTAGTCAGATGAGGAAATAAAGAGCCTGGGGAGTAAGGGGAACAGAGAGGAAGCTCTGCGGAGACCTGCAGAGTTACTCCCGGGGTACCTGGCCATAATACCAATAAATTCTGCTCCGTGTTAAAGCTCATACCTGGGTGCTTCTGTCAGTGAAGTAGCTTAGATAAAAAAGCTGACATTTTGCTCAGCTGAGGTGCAGCGCGTCTTATCCAGCATGCAGCTTATGAATGGCAGAGGACAGAAATCCCCGAGCTGTGTGTTTGCACCCTGCCTAGCGCCGGGAAGCCTCGGAAACCTAGGGGCTTTCACAAAGCAGTCACTCCTCCCTCTCGCAGTCCTCTTCCTACTTTATCAGTGTCCATGAAAGTTGAGAAAAGTTGTTCCAGACAAATCCCCATGCCTCTGAAAAGGGATATCAGAAGTGCACTGGGCCACTGAGAAAAACCTGTTTATGACCACCAGGATACACGGAATTTCAAACCATGCAAGTAATTGACCCAGGTGTATTTTTCAGAGCGAAGAGGGATATTTAAGGTACATTTAGCACTACAGGCACAAAAGGGTGTTCCTCCAACCTCAGAACGCCACCCATGAATTAGCACAAACGGCCACAGGAGCGTGGCCCTTAGCTGCCCACCAACGCTCTCCACACCATTACATTTCACACTGTATTGGAGTAAAAACACCGCCACCAAGGCTCCAGAGCCATGTTACTTGCTGAACCAGGAAATTGAGATAACCACCCGTGAGGCCCATTTGGACAGTGCTCATCACTTCTGTAATGCCCAGAGACACGGAGCCTGAGGCAGGGAGCCATTCCGATTATTTGAGACATCTCTCCCCCATCTGGCACCAGCCTGCGAAACGCTGACGTACACACATCCTCAAAGAGGATGCTGTATTGGCAAAGAGGATGCTTTATTGGAAAGCTGATCAAAGATGACATTGATACGATCTCTTTGGTTCAGAGAGGGTGCATCCAAAGCACACCACCTGGGAAAGTTAGGCTACTGAAAATAAAACTATTTGTAAATATCCTCATAGATGTGAAACATTGGTGTGAAATTCCAGATGGAGGCATTTGATTTTGAAGTTTCAGTCAACCAGCAAGCTCCGCAGCACACACAAAGGTGGAAGGATTGGTTACAGCTACAGCTACATCTCCTGCTCAATTCATACTCATACAAAATATTTTCCGAGACTCTTGCGTGGCTGCACAGGAACCAGCACTAGTAACTTTCACTTCAGCAGCTGCAGCTTCTTTGACCTAGAAATGAAATCCATTTCCCTGGGGTAGATATAAGGAGGCCGGGCAACTCGCCTGCTCATCTGTGCACACTGCCAGGAATCAGATGCTGCTTCTGCCACCCCCTACAAAGGTTTCCCATGAATACTGTCCCCAGGCCAGAAGTGCCTCATGGATTTGAGATTCCTACATAATATCTTACAACAGCACTCTTTTAAGAACTGTATAGACTTTCACACAACACAAATGTTCAAAAAATGCATCTACATGTCCTGAAAAGGATGCAAACTGCAGCACCCAAGGAAGTATACACTTTGCATAATCTTTCTGGAACAAGGCAGGCAGCTTGGGGCAATAAAACACCAAGAACATACAAAATACACACAGGGCAACCCATGTTCGTGGCAATTTTCATAGGCCACCCCGTGTAGGATGAGCAACTTGTCAGAAAGAAAGCTTCCCTTTGGAGGGATACCAAAGACACAGTGGGATTTATAACAGCGTTAGAGCACTAACCTGTCAGATTTGGAACTGAGGGAGAAGGGAGGGAGAAGGGAAGAGGTGCCTTTCATGTTGGGTGCAGAGGTACGTAACATGAGGCCCTACCCCTTCAGCCAGGTCTAGCTAGCCAACAGGCCAGTCTAGCTCAATTCCTCCTGCTTCCAGTGTCCCGGATGGCTCATTTAGCAGTATCAGAGCGACATTTACTGCACTACATGTCACAGCACAAGCAACTTCCACAATCCCCAGTTTCCACCAGAAACGAGAACTGTGCTTGTCACTCAAAGGGCAGCAGTAACTCGGTCTCCTGACATTTGCGTCTGACAGCATCTTCCTGAGCCTCCTGCCAAAGCAGAGAGAGGAAAGGTCTGCAGTTCTTGAGAGGAAGTGCCCTGTGCTTCCTTTAATGACACTAGAATACCTGCTTTTCCTCCTTTGCAACAATAAATTGAGGTGTGACGATTGCCAGAGTTACTATGAATTCATAGTTCTGCTGCTTAGGCAGAAGCTGAGACTATTATCAGTTTGAGTTCAATGAAGATTTGTGAGAAAATCAGAAGAAACAGAACAATGCCAAAAAAAAAAGTGTGAATGGCATTCAAAATATGTTAGTGACCTGCCACTCCCTTTTCCAAACTGAACATTTGCATTTATGTTGAAAAAATACCCATAACTTTACAAAAAAGGCAAAGGAACAGAAACTGCAAGGCCCTTTAAGATTTCACATTACAACTGTCACACGATTAGTTAATTTTGAATGATTCAAGCTTATGACATCAGCTGATGCTGAAGGTGGACAGGAAAAACTGGCCAGATCTACCAGTCTGGAAACTCTGTCAGGGCACCAAGATATTGCTTATGAACAACTCTCATGCTCCGAAACTAGGGTGCTTTATGCAGGCAATATTTCTATTCAGCACTTACAACGCTAACTGTAAAAGAATGTAAAAGAAGAGTAGAATATTGCAGTCACATTTGCAAACTCTAGGGGCTTTTTTGTTTTTTTTTTTTTTTTTAGCCATAACACTTTCAATGAGAGGGCAATTTAAAGACCTTGGTGAAAAAAAGAAAAAAAAAACACCATAAAAGCAACAAAGAAATAAAAATTAATACTATTTATGGTTAAGAATGCAGTCTGTTTGTCATTAACTTCTCAGTACTGGACTTCTGATGAATTATATTCACTACAAATTCACATCAGGTTGCAGATGTTCCCAGTAAACAGCTGCTGCCTGAAAAATGGAGACACTTTAGGATTAAAATATATGAGGTTTTAAAGATGTAGTGCACCTAGTACTTCTGAAAATAATGAGTTCAAGCTCAGAAGAGCTTTTAAGGACTATTTTACATAGTTGCTCTTGGTAAGGCTTTAACAGGAAGTCTGAATTAGCACTCTGGCTAAGATTACCCTCGGATCTATCTGCTTCTCGCTATTTACCAACCTCCTTTTCAAAACAGCATCTCTTTATACTAAATGCAACACGACAACAACTTGGAGGAAACCTAACCTTATGTTTGGCTTAGACTCTTTATGAGCTTTCTTCATGCTAAAGATGAATTTTCTGTACACAGAGCCTGATGGACACATCTAAAATGAACCTGCTCCTGACTGTGAGTAGCTCCTGCTGGTGACAGGTCTATGTCTGCAGCCCCACGTGCCCATCCATGACAGCATCACCTGCAGCGACCCAAAGGACTTCCCGTGCTGCTGGTGGCCTTCCAGGGCCAGCGCTGAAACAGCATAAAACACCACTCAGACACCTCTCTTTTCCTTTAATTTCTACAAATACTACTACGAGAAACTAAATAACCTGGTAAAAGCTAAAATGCAGCCAGTATAGATATGCTGTCTGTCACCAGTTGCTTCCACTCAAAAAATCAGAATACGAAATAGTAACTCCCGTCTGGCCTGTGCAATAGCAGTGAACGTGGACTCAGGCACATGAATGGGACTCAGTAGTAAGGGAGGAGTTGGGGATGCATTTTTTTTGTGAAATATCCAATAAAAGCATAGGACAGTTTCTTAATGCTGCTGTACTTCCAAAACATCCTTTTGCATTAGACACTACAGCAAAGAAATTAATACCGAATCTGACCCTCAGCAGTACAAATCTAACACAAACCCATGAGGCACAGACAAAACCAGAACAATGTAAAGAAAATCTCCCCTGATGGTGTATAAATAATAAATAAATGCAGGTGACTCTTCTATTGATAGAGGGCACACTTCAAAGTGAGGGTGCGCAATTGTTCTCAGGGATGGTTGATTTTTCCCAGTATCTGAGATCCAGAATAAACGACCCTATTTGAAGGTCCTGTCAATATACATTTATAGAAACAACAAAGAGAAAACTGAAATACTCTATTAATCCTCAGCTCACTGTCTGTAGAGACTGGTTTAACATTTTTGAAACAGTAGGAAGACTAATAAAATGCAGCTTTCTGCTACCAGTCATTCAAGCAAATTCACTAAACCAATTCCACTATTTATGATGACTATTTTTAATGGACATACCTACTACCTACAATGCAAATTCTGCTGAGGCAAAATAGGGGAAAGAGGATTTTTCACATTCTTTTTTGGTGGCAAACCTGTGTTTAAATTGTCAGTATTTAGGAAATAATGGTGATGAACTGCAATGCAGATATTGTTAATAGAGGAGAATGAATAAACATTCATCAAATGTACTCATTTTGTCCTTTACATTCTGAATTAAGATAACAGGTAGTCAAGTACACACAACTACTTCACAACAACTGGAAGGTTATTTAATGAAAATTGTCCATTTTGTTTTTCAAACTCTGATTTTACTTTTCTTTATCTGCAAGAACTTAGACAAACTGATTTTAGATTTTTCCATGAACAGAAAAAGGAAAATGGGCATTGGCTTGTGAAGTAAAAAAGTTATCATTTCAAGGCAAGGAAAGCTTCCATGTTATATAGATTCTCTTTGAGTTTAATACTCACTTCGCCTCAGGCTCAACCTGATGAGTCTGCTCAAGACTGGACAAGATACTGCCTTCAAACTCAAAATCACCACAGACCTCCAGAGGACTTTACCCGGTTTGAGCGGGGGGTTGGACTAGACGATGTCTAGAGATCCCTTCCAACCTCAGCCCTTCTGTGATTCTGTGACTTCAGCCGCTACACTCAGGATCCGTTTCATGTGAAACAAGCAAGCAAACATCAAATACTCAGCGTTTGTAGAAGGATAACACTTTAAAAAATAACCAGTAGCTGTCACGTTTGTGTACCTAAATCCCTGTGCTCTTGGTCTACTGCTCCCTCATCCGATGGGGAGAACCCACAAAAGCCTTCGTCCCTTTGACTCTACATGGTGCCATGCAGCATCTCCCACATCCCTCCCACCCAGTTAGGATACAGGGGACCATAATTAAATTTGAAAGTAGTCTTGTCAACGCAAGGTAATTTCTTTCCCCTCGGTAATGAATTTCAGACGGAGGCACCCGGATTATCAGCGCAGCAGCACAGCACAATTAGTGCAGTGCACGCATCGCGTTCGGCAGCCAAGATAAAGTACTCTCTTTCCAGTATAATTTGCAAAGGCAGTTTGGAAGAAACAGTTGAAATTACTGATCAAATGTGCAGTCATCTATCACTGCTTCTTTAGATTTTATCTCATTTCCTCCAAATATTCTCACAGAGGCACGGCATTAAAATTAATAATGCCAGTGTTTATTCCTTTGGCTTCTCCCCGTTACCCTTTATACCCCCTGCTCAAGTCAGGGATCTCACAAGTGTCTTTGGACAGGGACATTCTAGGCTGGATGAAGTTGAATGAAAGCAAAATAAAGTCTGCGATGACCTACTGTGTGCTTTGTACTTCTGATAGTAGGTTAGTTTAAATGTGCAGAGCACCTGCTGGATGTACCTGGGAAACGACGCACAGAACGCACGGTGCGTTCATAGATGCTCAGAACTTCACAGGTCAGCAAACCATCTCCTGCAGACCTTCAGGTCTTTTTTTTTTTCCTGAGAAGAATTGCAGCTGTCATCTTTGTAGCAGGGTTCGAAGCAGACCTTCTGCATCCCCATTCACGGCATATCAAAAAACAGTGCAAACAGGAGAAAAAAAACCCCAGCAACCTAGGACTAGAACTAGATTGTCCTAAATCACTGAAGATTAATGATGTGGGGGTAATAATGCAGGCAGGGAGATTTTACAGCTTCTTCCTTGCATTTGATAGTGTATTGATAGGATGTTCCCTGACAAAGCAACAGCTTCCTGAAACATCCTGAAATTAAAATAAACAGAAGCTAACTTACTGAAATGTAACCAAACTTCTATCTTCCCCTTCCTTTCTAGTTCCAACCTGGCAATACTCCTTGCAGACGGATCTACAGACATGCAAATGTGCAGGCAAGATTCTGTTCTTATCCTGCTACCAAGAGAACAGTACAGTGGCCAGCAGAACTTCCCAGCTATGTTGAAGACATTACTCAGGGGACACCTCTCTGAAAGTCCAGCTTGGCTATAATTTGCTAGGAAAGCTCTAGCCTGATCCTTTTTTTTTGTATTTTTTTTCCTTTCTTTTTGGTCAATACTATGTCAAAATAAAATGGATTAAAAAACAGCCCAAGGAAAGAATGCAGACAAATATATTTATTCCTCTCTCTGCTCTGTGACAAATAAAAAAAAAAAAAAAAAAAATCATGGGATCGTGGAAGTGAAAGAAAACATTTTTCAGAATATCTATCAAACAGTGAATGTGTTCTGTGGATTACACACTGTTCACTTTTACATTTCATGCAAGATAAGATTTTCCAAAAATCAGCATGATTTCAAATAGAACGCCTATCACCAGGTGACTTGGGTTTTGAAGACTTTCCATGTACTAGGTTTCCTGAATGTCAGGGAATTTTGTCAATCCTGTTTTACAAACAGGAAAGCTTGAGCACTGGTAGCATAACGCCTGCATTTCTGCAACTACAGCTAGATGCTAGCTGAGATGGAAATACAAATTAAGGTCACTCCAGTGACCACTAAAGTGAACATTAAGCCTGCACTTTTCTACCATCCTGTGCAGTACTGTTATACCGCTCTGCATCCACTGGGACTTTCCGAGGGAGTAGCTAACACAGGTATTACGCATCACAGGGAAAACACATGCCTTTCTACAGCGTAAACGGAGCTCGAATTTGTCACAGTGTAGAGCACAAGATGAAAAAGGAGCTACTGCTCCTTTACCTTTTTTCCCCCTTTTTGGGGGCTATGAGGCCATTTCTCTAAGCATCTGTCCTATGCCACTGGATCTGTCCTTGCATAAAGGCAGATGTCAAACTTGCGTGATTCCAAAACCACTGTTAAAGTAGAAGAGTTACCAGGCAAAAGAATGAGAAAGTGAGCTGACTTCCCAAAAAGAATCATTCAAAATCTTGATTATACCCTTAAAAACAAAGGAAATGCATTCTACTGCTTTTCAGATGTAACTAGCTCAAGTAATGGTGGCAAAATGAAGTGATTTAATAAGAATTTAAGGACATACAAAATGTGACTGAGTTGTGATTACTTGGAAATCTTTTTTAAAAATTGTCAAATTCACTCAATCTCCAAGTAGCTCACATAATGGCAGAGAAATGAATGTGAATTAGCAACAATTTAGGTAAATGCCAGGAGATTGAGTTGCAAGTACTTTGAAATCTTTTTTTTAAATTGTAAAATTCAGTAGAAAAGGGGCTGGAAGGAAGGCTAAACCATTTCCATGGTTCAGCTCCCTGCTGGGAACAATCATTTAATAAAAGTATAAAAACTATGATACATTTTAAAATCAATGTGTACACTCTATGATGTAGAAACCTACATACCTCATTTACATACATCTATTTACATGTTTATGGAAATAAGCTACAAGCAAGCAGAAACATACACAAGGTGCCGACTGGCATAGTTAGGACTTCTGCCTTTGTCTCTCCTTTGAAATGTTACACCAAAATGTACCGCAGCCAAACAAGTTCTGTCCAAAGTATGCTTTCAGCAACAGATTTAGAAAATACTGACATGAGAGAACGAGGAAAAGACGGAGGATAATAGGCTTTTCTTTCATGCCACAGTTCAGTATTCATTAACATCAGTTTCCCAGATTTCTGGGAAGTACTGAAATTCAGCCATTTCCTGAAGCAACTTCAAGGCACTGCTTCAACTACCAGCCAAAAGAGATGGGAGCAATCAGGAAGCTTTGCCAAGACAGGATTTAGAAAAGAAGAAAAATACCCAGCACAGGTTCCCACCTCTTCTATATTTTAAACATTTTTAATCCACTCTTGCTATTTCAGACGAACTCTCAGAACTGTGCCTTTCAAAACAGGCACGCATCTCTCTGCCACAAGAAGGAGCCTGCTGAGCAGTGACGGCTCTCGCTCTGACGACGGCGCTGAGCGCTGCTTTGGACACACACAGGCTGCATCCCCAAACACTCCCTTCAGCTTTCACAGTCGGCACAGAGCAGCACGTTCTCACCGGAGGAGCAGCAGAAGCAGCTAATAGAGCTGCTAAGAAAATTCCTGCCTCTCTTTTGAACTCCTTCCAGGAGCACTCCTCAGGAAGAGGTTGGAAGAAGGCACAAAGCTCCCCCACCTAGGATGGGAGAACTGCATAAGTAAGGAATTATTTAGCTGCAGGATAGAACAAATCTTTGGTCCTTTCTGAGTTGTGGAACAAATCTCTGTAGAAACAGACACAGAAAACGGCACGGCTGGTATCTCATCAACCCTGAGATACCAGTTTCCTGCAGCCACCGGGCATCAATCCTAGCACTGCCATTCCTGACAGCCTTGCCTCTTTCATTCCCAGAGACATAGGATTATGATCAATGAGGCGGTACATTCTGATGACCTACTCTAAGTTAGAAAGCACTTTTGTGTCTAACTTACATTTCCCTTACTGTCATTTGTTATTAAAAATCTAGTTAACACACTGAAAAAAAAAAAATATATATATATTTCCCGATCTTCACAAGGTCTTCCTATCATTCACTACTCTTCTGGCTAAGCAAACCCGATTCTTCCCATTTTCCTAGAGTTTTTCTCTGCCATATTTTGTCTCAAACCTGTTCCTGTGCAAGCTCAGAGTGGCTGGGATAGAAACAGCAACGTGAAAGCCCAGAAAGGCTCATTCCTTGTGCTCACTTGGCTGCAATGCCAGCACTCCAGGAGGAAAACAGCGGAAAGTCTTGACTGTGTGCAGCCAGCAGTGTCAGCTTCATTTTCACCAAAAGCTACAGGACACTCCTCAAGCAGAAATAGCACTTTCTTTTTCTTTTTTAACTTTTTTTTTCTCTCTAGTGTGGAAGAAAAAAAGCCCAAAAGGGAACAATCAGGTTCTTCACATTTGCAAACATGTTCGATAATGGAGAGGGGAATCAAACCATCCTCTCCCTATGCCCAAGGATTTTCAGTATTTCTCCACGTTTCTAGCTATATGCATTAATGTTTTCTGCATCTATTTTCAATCATGAAACATATTTCATCACAGCAATCATCAAAAATTAGTATCTACTACATTAGGTTTTCAAATACATAATCAAAACAGAAATTGAAGGTAAAACATGATGAACTTATATTATTGGATTGTGAAAAGCTTGCTTTTACAAATGCTTTTCTACAACTGCACATTCAAACTAGAAATACAGATAAAAATAAAATTAGCTCGTTTAAGTGATTTGATAATCCATACTGTATATGCAGAAGATCTCCTTTTAAGAAACACTGTACCATTCTTAGGGATTGGTAACTTGCCCATTTCAACACACAGCTGCCCATGCTCTAGGCATGGTGGTGCTCTGACCGGGCCAGCAATGCAAAGAATTTCTGTACGGTTGGCAAATTCTGATCGACCAAGGCAGAACACCTACAGATTACATACATATCTGAATAAATACAGCTATTGTCTCTTAAAGATTATTCTCTTTCTCTGTCCTGACTCTGGACACGGTTTGTGGGAAACCGCAGGTACCGAGGCATCACGTTGCAAAGGCAGGAGCCGGCAACTGCAGATTTCCTGCTGAAGCTTTAGCTCCTGAGAGTGTGGTCTGCTCAAAGGCATGCGCAGGATTATAGAGCATGTTAGGCAAGTGGAAACATAACCCCAGAAACAACATGGGCTGTCTTTTCCATTTGAGAAATCACAAGTCTGCAATTTTAGCGTGACGAAACCTAAGGAAGTGTTTAGGAAAGTGACGGGAGTACAATAACACTGAAATAACTTCTAGCTCATTTTCTGTTACCCAAACTAAATTACAGTGCAGGAGTCACAAACCCCTCTTAATTTGTGCAAAAGCAAAGGTTTGTAGAGCTGTTGGTTTGATGAAGGGAAATATTTATGATTTGATAGAGTCCTACAACAGCCCCCTTTTGAATTCGCAGGGTTTCCCTCTTCCTCTCTTCACTATATATTTAGTAAGGTCAGGCTGCATGGCACGGCCTTTTTGCTTGCTCCCCCTCAAACACGTATCACGTCTCTCCAAACCAAAGCCTTCAAAATTCACCGTACAAACTCAGTACAGCTTTGTTTTCATTAATGTTTTGTACTTGAACATGTTGGCAAAACTGCTCTCACATTAAAGAACATTCTGCATGTAGAAAGCTAAAGATCTACAAGAACTGTATTAATTCAAAGCAGTTATTACCTTATTTAGTCATTAAGAGATTTAATACAAAGTAAAACTGGCAGCTTTTAAAAGAATGAGAAATTTCACTTGAAAATTTTGAAGTTCATTACTTGTTTTCTTGTACCCATATTTGAGGACAACAACATGGATTAACTTTGAAATATGGATTTCATTTATTTATTTATTTTTGACCTCAGTTCCTATCTCTGCTATTGGTAAGCACTGTAAATGTTACTATTAAACAAAAGGGAGATGGACAAAAGCCAAAATAGGGAGCTTTAATCCATCAATATATGCAAAAACAGCAAGTCACATTTTCAACATTTATAAGTCTAAAAAGACTCAAATCAGAAAGTAGCATCAGAAACAACTGCTAACATCAGGAAAAAAGAAAAGTCCACTCAATCTGGATCATCACCTAAAACACAGACAGCAACTAAAAAGCTTTTTATTCTTTTTGTTTTGTTTATTCTTTCTCTAGCTCTGGTTTGTAGAAGTGCAGCCAATTTTTCACATGCAGTCCCATTTTGCTTCTGTCTGCTTTTAAAATGTCATTAAATTATCTATCTTAAAGCTTGCATAAAATCTCTTGGACTTAGAATAAATAATACAGGTACTAAAATATGAGTTTTGAACACAATTTGGACTGTTGAAAGTAAGATATGGTCAAAATCCACCAAGCATCACTACAGCGTTACCCTGCCTGCCTTGCTTTAAGCAGAAAAAGAACCAATGTAGTCCTCTGTCCTGCTCCATGACAGCTGTTGACAGTTATAAAAGGTGCACATTGTTACCTTGCTAACACTGTGTCTTTATTCTCATTTCGTGTGTTACTGTGGGAATATTTTTTTTCAATTTAAAATAGTAGCTTAGGATGCATTCCAAAGTGCGCCTGGCTAAGTGTCAAAACAGAGAAGAAAAAAAAGGAGGATGTTGCTCTTATCTTGCCTTTGTTAAAAAAGATTGATCACCTCCCCAATTGTTCAGGTGATGATATCTCTTAGTGCAACCAGAGCAATTTCTTATCAGTCACATTCAGTCTGGCGATAGTCATTAGGCAGAATTTATTCCTCAATTAACTGGCAGCTCATTCACCACGACAGAACTTGAGGCTTTTACAAGTTTCTTTTTCTATTCTTTTTTTCTTCTCAAACTACTACTCCTCACTCAGCATTTTACATCCCCAAGAGCCATGGTTAGTGTATTTCAGGAAACTAAATTCATTGATGATACGTGAAGTATGCAGTATTGCAGTGCACAGTGGCTGAAGGACTCTAGGTAAATGTTCATAAGACTGGAAAACTGTATTACACACAGCTACTCGCTGCCCCTCTGTACCAGCCTCAACTCGGAGACCCTTTGGGATGGCAGATAATGGGGTCTGCAAAATACTGACCTTACGCTGCTCTCTCCAAGCAACTTGTTCATATGACATTCATACAAACAAGATGATGTTAACAGGAAAAATAGAAGTATAATAGCTGAACAGATTAGGTATTTGGCTATAGTTTTTTTTTTTCACAAGTCACTTCTTTATTGGTATTTACTATTTACTATTTACTTCCATAACTCTGACACTGTCACTTTTGACTGTAGCTACTGACAGTTTTACAAAATTTTGTTTCAGTTTTGAAACTAGATCACTTTGGCTGCACCCCTGGCCTTTTCTAATACTTCTCTGATTTTGTTTCTTTTTTTTTTTTTTTAATATTTGATACTAGGAAATACAGTAAAAAGAATATTATACTTGAATATCTAAAACACTCACCAAAATGTTGTTTTGAGAACCAAACTACATCACTTAGCAGACAAAGTGACATGTTTTACATGGCTCCTACAGTTTGAGTTTGTACTTAGTTGTTAACTGAAAACATTCAAGCAGTGAAGAATCAGTTATGTGTGACTCATGGGAAGAAATACACGTCACATCTGTAATTCTTTCAACTGTTTGTGAATAGTCTATTTGCTTTCAGTACTGCATTTCCTGCAAATTCTTCAAGTTGGTTTAATCTTTCTGGTTTTACCAGAAACAAAAGATGGCAAATTTTACTGTCATTGTACTGGACTTGTCAGAAAAAGAGCTAGAGACCTTTCCATGCAGGTTTTTAAATGAAAACTGTGATTTGCTTTGAATTTCCTATTAGGATTTGCTGAATCAAAATCAATACTCTGGACTCACGGTACGAAGAAAATGTCTTTCTACTTATCACTCTCTTTCATAGTTTAATTCCATGTCTAATATTCTACTTTTCTCCATTCAATTTTATTTTCTGTGTAATTTTTATCTTCATTTGTTGAAGATATGAAAGGGGGGGGGGGAATAGAGAGAGGGAAAGAAAAAACCAAAGCCCAGTCCCGATAGTGGCTCTCTTAGCTATGCCCCGAGGGAATGTATTGGTGTCAGACATCTCCTCTGTGTGTGCCCAGGTCTGCAAACCTGTCCCCGTTTGAGAAGCCCTCTGAAGCTTTAAAACTTTCCCAGCTGCTCTCACAACCTGAAGTATTAATGACATGCAGTAAGTGAAGCCATAATCCTGATATGCTACAAAATACCAACTGCTCAAAGTCTTCATGAGCCTCCAAACACACCTTTAGCAGATAACCCCTTTGCAGCTGCAAGTGTCTAGTCTTTACCGCAAGAAAATAAAAAAGACTGCATGATCCAATTTTCCAAGGCATCCTCAGGGCTAAAATGATAGATTTTTTTAAGGCCCAAGTGGCAAGACACCGGGGTCCCTTGTTGCGTATTGATCCAGAAATAAATGGAATCGTTACCTTGTTAGCAAAACACTATGGGAAGCAGCAGTCTCGTGGAATTTCCCCAAATCAATTCCACGTGAAAACTCATTTTGTTTCTCAGCGTTTTCCAGACAGTAAGATGTCAAGGTCTACATCAAGACATCCGATGATATGATAGGGAGTCACCAACTCCTGAGCTTAAATTCCAGGCTGCTGCTGAGGCAGCCCATGGCCACACCAGGAACATCGACCCATCGGCAAACCGGGGGAGCAACTGGCAGCAGGGCCCTCCCACCGTGCTGCCCAGGCCCGCCACAGCTGGTGACACTTCAGTGATGGCTGAAATGGGAGCTGAACAGAGAGCCAGAAATGGCAGAACGCTCGGGATGCGAAAAGGGCAAATGACTGTTAGGAATTAATAAGGTACTGCCATAGGTTGCTATGTTTCCTCTTTTACAAAGACAGTCTGTATGTACATTTATATATATAAAGATATAAATTTATAACATATAATAAACCTAAATCCTGTCTTCTGAGTCTGCTTTGTTTTGTTTTTCTGTTTTCCTGGTGGTAAATACTGCTCCATTTGCGTAAGAGGGAGCTAATGAGTAACTTGCTATCACGAGGAGCATGTCCTGGTCTATCAGGGCTGGCCTCTGTCTGTCAAACTCTATACATCCTGCTCTATCACCTCCCAAGGCCTGGGACTAGGCCAGCAAGAGACACTTCCCGGGAGGTTTAGCCTGCTTAAAAAAAAAAAAAAAAAAAAAGGCAATATTATTATCCAACCAAAAACTGAGGACAAAAATCAGTCTCTGCTCATCATTACAATAAAAGTCATAATACAGTCTGGTGAACTTTAGCAGTCTTCAGAGCAGAAAGGTTTAAAACTATTTTTGGGGGTACTCACAATCCTATTGAATAAAAGTTCTAAGTGTTGTGAAACTCTAATTCCCCCATAGGAAAAAAGTGCCTAAGGCTTACCATGGGTGCCATCACAAGCATGTGCCAACAAAGCCTGTAAGAGGGAAAACTAGTCAGCCTTCGGACTTGAATGTGCCAGACTGAAAATTTCTTATTGGACAGCACTGACTATGACACTAACACCAAGTCTTGAGGTTGGGCCTGCAGATCTAACACACTAACGCTGCCTCGGACAGGATGGAAGGTGGATTTAAAACAACATCACAGTGGGTGCCAGGGAAAGTAGGAGCAGCATGGGGCTGCCCTAGCCCACAGCCCGGGCAACGTGCCTGAACTCCAGCTTCTAGGAAACAGCCTGAGCCTGATGGCGAGAGGGACCCAAGCCATAGCTCAGAGCCGGGGCACGATGGCTCTGCTACCAAAATAGTGCTGGAGACTTCACAACTTGCCTTTTAATCTGCTTTAGTGCAGCGCTATTCTTCCTCCCTCTTTTTCTTTTTTTCCCCCTCGCTAATGTTTCAACCAAGTCTTCCTATGATTTAAGCCTATTACTTCTAAATGTTATACTGTTATATAGGATACTATTATATCTTGTTCTAACCAAGAACACATATGCTAACGACCTCTTTGCAGAAGAATGACACAGAGGCTGCTCTCGGGCTCGGGTCTTCTCCAGACTGAAAGTATCGTCTGAAATTGCGCACAGGCATATTAGGAAAGCAAAGTACAATCGCTTAGACTAAAATGTTGGCCCTCATATTTTACCCATAACAAAACTAGATTTCTACATGTAGAGAGGCCAGCAGTGTAAGCTCAGATCATGCAAAACATCAGATAGCACACTGAGAGCTTAGCAACTACATTTTACAGAAGGAAGAAGGAAGAAAAAAAAGAAAAGAAAGACAAATTAATTTCGCTCAGAAACCAGTAAGGCAAGAACCTGTCACCCACTTGAGCTGCAAATCTGACAATTTTACATAATGCTAAAGAGAGAAAAAAAAAAAACCACAACATAATTCAGAAGGACATAAGAATATTCTCACTGCAATCGGGGGCAATAACATTTCCTTGATACCTGGCACTCTGACATTTCCAGAAATAGCAACTAGATGAAATGAGCACAGGCACAAGCAGCTGAAGAATAGTGGGAATTCTCTGTTTTTATTATTTTCTTGCACTTATTACTCTTTCTAGCTGACCTTCCACCCTTCCTGAACTTCCAGTATCTCTCGTATACATGGGTTTATTAGCACAGATGTGGACCGGGTACTTCTAATAGTCAGCTTTCTGACTTTGGGCTATCCTCACAAGTCCCCCATTGTACATGAACTGACCAAAAGTGGAAAATTGGGCCTGCTACCAAGTTATTTCTAACCTGTTGGAAGTACAGAGAAGGACAAAAAAAAGAAAAAGCATATAACTGCTGCAAATAACAAAATTTCCTGGATGGACTCTGCATGGATTCTGCCTTGGGATGCTCTGTGTGGCTCTGTAGACCGGCCTGTGCAGAAGTGTTGCATATGTTGGGAAAGTAAGACAATATTTCTGCTGGAATCTTGCTACTGCCTAAGAAGTACTAGTGATGGGGATTTTTGAAGGAAATAATACAGGAGTAAATAATACAGTTAATACTGAAAGGATGAGTTAAAAAAAAAAGAAGTGACTTTGTCCTTTTTAGGGGTTCTTGAGGAATCAGAGAAACATGAGATAAAACTAGAAGTGTTCACTGCTCAAGCAAGTCAAAGAGGAAAAGAGTAGACTTGTGTGTCTGTTATATGCAGGACATGACATGGGAAGACAAGCAAAGTATATCTTCTGGTACCTCAGAATATCTAGGGGCAGAATCACCTCCCTTGACCTGCTGGAGACACTCTTCTTAATGCACCCCCAGGATCCCATTGGCCTTCCTGGCCACAAGGGCACACTGCTGCCTCATGGTCAACTTGTTGTCCACCATGACGCCCAGGTCCCTCTCTGCGGGGCTGCTCTCCAGGAGGTCGGTCCCCAGCCTGTAGGCATGTCTGGGGTTATTCCTGCCCAGGTGCAGGACCCTGCACTTGCCCTTGTTGAACTTCATGAGGTTTCTCACTGCCCAGTTGTCCAGTCTGTCCAGGTCCCTCTGGATGGCAGCGCAGCCCTCAGGGCTGTCAGCTGCTCTTCCCAGTCTGGTATCATCAGCAAACTTGCTGAGGGAGCACTCCATCCCTTCATCCAGGTCGTTAATGAATAAATTGAACAGGACTGGACTAAGGACTGACCCCTGGGGGACACCAGTAACCACAGGCCTCCAACCAGACCCGGCACCACTGATTACCACTCTCTGAGCTCTGCCATCAAGCCAATTCCTAATCCACCTCACTGTCCACTCATCTAACCCACACTTCTGGAGCTTGCCCAGGAGGATATCGTGAGGGACGGTGTCAAAAGCTTTACTGAAGTCCAGATAGATGACATCCACCGCTCTGCCCTCATCTATCCATCTAGTCACCCCATCGTAGAAGGCTATCAGGTTAGTTAAGCATGATTTCCCCTTGGTGAATCCATGTTGGCTGCTCCTGAGCACCGTCTTCTCCTCCATGTGCTTGGAAACAGCAGCCAGGATGAGCTGCTCCATCACCTTTCCAGGGATGGAGGTGAGGCTCACCGGCCTGTAGTTGCCTGGGTCCTCCTTCTTGCCTTTTTTGAAGTCCAGGGTGACATCGGCTTTCCTCCAGTCCTCCAGCACCTCCCCCATTCTCCAGGACCTTTCAAAGATGATGGAGAGTGGCTTAACTATGACATCCACCAGCTCACACAGCACTCTGGGGTGCATCCCATCAGGGCCCATGGATTTGTGGGCATTGAGTTTCCACAGGAGCTCTCTAACAAAATCTTCCTCTACACAGGGCAAGTCTTCCTCTCTCCAGTCTTCCTCCCTATACTTTCGCCTCCCTATACTGCCGCCTTCTGCTTGAGCAATGCCAAAATCTCCTTGCTCATCCACGCAGGTCTCCTGCCCCTTCTGCCTGACCTCTTACACATGGGGATGCACTGTTGCTGGGCATGGAGGAAGTGCTGCTTGAAAACCAACCAGCTCTCCTGGGCCCCTCTTCCCTCTAAAGCCCTGGCCCATAGGGTCTTTCCAAGGAGGTCTCTAAGGAGGCGAAAGTTAGCCCTCTTGAAACCCACGGTTGCAAAGCTACATACAGCCCTGCCTCCTCGTTGTATCCTGAACTCCACCAATTCACGATCACTGCAGTTGAGGTTGCCCTCCACCTTCACATCTCCAACGAGCCCCTCATTGTTTGTTAGCATGAGGTCCAGTAGCCCACCTCTCCTCGTCGGTTCCTCCACAATCTGTGTCAAAAAGTTGTCTTCCACATACTGCAGAAACCTCCAGGACCGTCTGTGCCTCACAGTGTTATCTTTCCAGTAGATATCAGGAATGTTCAAGTCCCCCATGAGAACCAGGGCCTGTGACCACGAGGCAACTTCCAGCTGTTTGTGGAAGGCCTCATCAACTTCCTCATCCTGGTCAAGCGGCCTGTAGCAGACACCACCACAGTGTCTCCCACCTTAGCCTGCCCTTTAACCCTCACCCACAAGCTCTCAGCTCGCTCACCATCCACCCCCAGGTTGAGCTCCATCCATTCCAGTTGCTCTCTCACATACAGAGTAACTCCACCAGCTCGCCTTCCCAGACTGTCCTTCCTAAAGAGCATGTAGCCTTCCATGACAGCACTCCAGTCCAGCACTCCAATATGCTTTTATTAGATAATACCACAATCTTATAATAACTGTCTTACAACAGACCAGTCGAGTTTCATATCAGGAGGAACACTGAGGAAATTATTTTCTCATCTAGGTATTACTGTTGCCTCTTAGGTTCCCAAAGAACCTTTTTCATATTTCAAAGCTGTTAATAGCTGACTTACCATAGTTGGTGAAAAAGGCAGAACAATAATGTGCTAAAATAGACAGCAATTTTATATGTATTCATCATTCAGGTCTTCTGCAGTATTTTGTGTTTTCTTTTTTCCTCCTATCGCTCCATAAAAAATAAGAACAAAGTAAGGTAAAAAATGCTTTGCTTTGCTTTGCAATTAAACCCAAAGAAATCACCCAACTCCCTTTAGAGTATTTTCAGGACCATTTGTAAGCACATACTGAATGCGAGTGTTTGACAAGACACTGCAAAATTTGTAGCAGCTTGCTGTCAACACACGTAGGCTGCAAGATAACTTTTAATGTTATGACAGAAATGTGTTTGTCTTCTTTTTGCAGTCTGTATAATTTAAGGACCTTAAACTCCCTGAAATGGTATAAAAGCTTCATTATTAGTATGCTACAGCAGCAGCATGTAATTCTGATACAAAAATCCAAGCTCTGGCACAGCATCCTCTTGGGTCACTCTTCTAACACTCAACACTTAATAATTAAAATGCACAGAAAATTAGAACAATTTTTTTTGAAAAACAAAACCATGAAAAGACACACAGACCACTCTTTTCACCAGTCAATGGTGGAAAACCTCATCATGCACAAAGTTCAGCAGGAAAATAATTTTAAGGAGAAATAAATACATCTTCGATTCTTTTCCCTTTTCTGTATGGATGCAAGAAATTGTACAAAAGGAGGGTATGACTTATCAAGTGATATGAACAGCATTCTCTTCCTGTTGGAAATGCTTGCTCAGGGAGGTGAACTCTACCTCTCTCTAGCAAAGAGCTGAATGTCCTGGAAGAAGGCAGCCCAAAGCAGGCATTACCATTGGTTTTCTGGACTCTCTGTTTCACACATAAAGGAAATACTCCAGCCAATTTTTGTCTTCACATAAAACCTGCCAGATGAGACTGACAGACATCCATCCTCTGCCTTTAGAAAAACCCCGTGCAACAAAAGTTGATGCGATTCCCAGAACTCACACGTCTGCAGTTCCAGTCATGCCATGGCTCTGCTTCCCAAGCGCGGAGGGGCATTTCCTCTATGGACACACTCAATCGGAACATTCAGTCTCTCAGAGCTAGTAAAATATGTAGGCTCTCAGGGGAAATTCTTACTTGAGTTTTGCTGTGCTTCACACACAGCAGGGGAGACCATTAGCTCAGGAGAACCGCACCAAATTATTTGTGCGCACCCTTGGTACAAGACGCTGCCCGTATAGAGAGCTTCAAAATCCACTGGGATTATGAATCGAGATGGATTCCAGTACAAACCTCCGAAGGGAAGAAAGGTTATTTAAAAAAAAAAATAGTAAGGCACGACCTGCCACGCTGCTGCTCATCATTTATTTTCAATGGAGGTGGACCACTCAAGTACCCTGCCCCTGCTGACCGCTTGTAGAGCCCTCTGCTCAAGGGCATGTGTAATGCAAGTGCCAGCTACAAAAATTGATGTCAGTAATAGAAAATAAGAATATCCCATTAAAAAAAAGAAAAAAAAATGTACCTTCCTTTCATCACCCAAACTTATAGGATTTTGGTAAAAGAATTCGTTTGGCAGTTTCGGGCTGCACTTGGAAGCACTTTTTGTCACAGATAGGGCAGTAATAGGAATAACTACTGTGCACAAGGTTATAATAGGACTTGGCAGGCTGTTCTAAAGATGGACTCTTCATTGCCAAAATGATATTGACTTAGTGGTGGTAGTAGCTAAACAAAGGAAAGATGAAATGAAAAGGAAGCTATAGAGAACAATTTGTAGATTGATTTATCTATTTCATTGTTTGCAACGAGCCAATAGTCATGGGCATTTTATAGATATGCTAATAAAAAACAGAAATGCATTTGTTGTGAGACATGGGACATAAGGAGCTGAATAGGAGACACATGAAAAGCTTGCTTTAGTCTTTTCATTCATACAATGAAATGATCTATCTTGAATATATATATATAAAATGTGCGTGTGTATATATTATATATATATATATCTTGAGGCAGTAAGATTAAAGAGAAAAATGAATATACAGAAGAAATATGGTTAAAGACGGACAAATAACTGTGGGGAACTATACTGTGGAAGTACTGACACATTAATAAGAAAAGGCTAAGTTTGATTTGACATAGCACAAGCAGGAGTGCAATATTGAGTCCGAGAATCACAGAATCACAGATTGTTTAAGGTTGGAAGGGACCTCTAGAGATCATCTAGTCCAACCTCTGCTCCAGCAGGGACATCCAGAGCACGTGGCACAGGGTGGCATCCAGGTAGGTTTGGAAGATCTCCAGAGAAGGAGACTCCACAGCCTCTCTGGGCAGCCTGTTCCAGGGCTCCGTCACCCTCACAGGAAAGAAGTTCTTCCTCACATGGACATGGAACTTCCTGTATTTCAATTTGTACATTACCCTTGTCTTGTCACTGGCCACTACCAAGAGCACTTTGGCCCCCTCCTACCTGCCATCATTCCTCAGGTTACATATTAATCAGATCTCCTCTCAATCTTCTCTTCTCCAGGCTGAACAGGCCCAGCTCGTTTAATCTTTCTTCATACAATAGGTGCTCCAGTCCCTTAATTGTCTTTGTTGCTCGTCACTGGACCCTCTCTAAAAGCTCCATACAAGCCACTCCTGAACTATCAGGGAACAAGGTAAGTAATTTACTCTCATTTTATGCTGTATAATTAATAAGTTTATGGGTAGGTTCTTCTAGAGAGATCCCTTTGTGGAAGACTACAGTTTGGGTGTTTATCTCCACTAATCTAGTCCTAATTTCCTGTGCAAGATAAAAGTAACAGCTAATGCATGTGGTAAGAGTAACTGGGTCCCTGGAGGTCACAGACTTGTAGAAGTTATATTAATTGTTGTCATTACTTCTGACTTCAAAATTTTAGTGATTTTACATAAGTAAAATTTGTCAAATGTGATAGGAGACAGAAAAAAAAAAACCTCTTTGCTTCCAACTCAGGCCCCTTCCTCTGAGACTGAAGTCTGGTTGGCAGAACTTGGCAGCAACAAAGAAAAAAATTCACTATCCTAATATTCAGTCCAGTCATGTGATTCATGCGACTTAAAGTCTTATCTATTCTTTTATTTCTCACCTGAAGCTATTCAAATCTTAAAAAATAAAGTTTATCTTAATTTAAACCACATATTTAGTTAAGTACAGACTAGTATGTACCTATAACCTATGTCACTCGCTGATAGCATAATGTTTAGCCTTGCTACACTTTAATTAAGCTCTATTCAATTAGACTTTAATGATAATAATATTTACTCCTGTTACCAGGGATAGATGATAAAACATGACTATGTGACCTTTACCGAGTCTGGAGGATTTTCTTCTTTTAATATTGTGAACTTCACGACTGTTGCAAGTGACATTAAAATGCTAAGGCAAAGATTTCTATTATTAAAATGGGCAACAGCTTCACAAAATTCTAATCAAGCCTAAAAATGGACACATAAAATATAAAGTTTCAGCCATGAACATGAGTGCCAAAGATGGATTAAATCTGGCATTCTTAGAATCAGTTTAAAGGCATCATGAGTTTACGGGAGATCTATGAAGGATTTGGAGACAAGGAGATTATTTGATGACTTAATTTATTTGGTTTCTTTAGATAAGGAGAGGATCAGTCAAACACATTATCTAAGAAGCTGTTTAACTGATAGAAAAGAGGAGAGATTTAGGGGCTATTATCAGCACATGTATTCAGCACAGGTGGGAGCCTGGCTTCCCAATATGCTCCAAGTAGGGAAGCTTGTTGCCTGTGCTCACGAATAGGCTTTCAGCTGCTACTGGATTTTTCTACTAACGCCAAAGTCAGCATGGCCTGTCCCAGTTTGTGTCTCTCAGGAGAAATGGATGTGAAATTCCCTGGAGATGTAATGACAGTTTCCAGCTGGTCAGAGGAACAGGCAGGATCTGCATCCACTAATCCACGTTACTGAAACCAAACAGCAATTCTGGCCAAGATTAATAAAAGCAATAGGATTACAGATCACATAGTTCAGTGAAAACAATTTAAAGGTAAAGAAATATTTAGAAGAAATGGCTAAAAAGTGTTAAGACTTTGTAAATTCTTAATGTCACTGTCCTGCAGGGAGGCTGCAAACAAGTTGCAGACACAAAACAGGCCAACAAACCAAAAAAACAAGGACATAGACATGGATTTCTGTTTGCTTATCTGCCCGTTTGTGTTAGAGGGACATTTGTTTCCATGAACGGGAGCACTGTTTTGCTCTGTATTTATACAGCAGCTGGCCCTACGACTGGTGCTTCCAGATCCCATAATAACACTATTTGTACTAGCAGATTAAGTTTATTGTATTCGTGTCCCAAATGAGCAACTGCAACAGCACGCTGCCCTCTCACCATTAGGCAGGTCAGATCCTCCACTTTGATTAAGCACAAATGTACTTTGCTGTAGCTGCAAACACGATGCTCTGCACTTGAAACCAATCTACTCGCGTTGCAGCAAGAGGACAAGGATAAAGACCACGGCCTGCTTTCTCTTCCTGAGGCAGCTTGGCAGCCTGGATGTGCTGGAGTGATGCAGAAAACAAACAAATAAAAACAAATCAAAAGAAGTGAGAGAAGTTAACATATAACGTAAGCAGGCAAAAGCCTCATTCGGTCAATTTTAAGGACACTCCCCCTCCTGTAACCAGCAATCTTCAAAACAGACTTTGCACCTTGCTGCTTTGTGAGATGTGCAGACTGGGTTTAGCTGAGATTGAGAAACTGGTGCCTGGCCCACTAAATTGTTCTTATTTTTATGTCTCAGTGGCAGCTCCATTGATTTTTGGCTAGTAGGAATTCCCTCTGGGGCTGCTGTGAAAGTATCATAAATCCTACGGTACTAGTATACACACACCATATGCAATCAGTGCAAGAAGAAAATACCTGGAAAGATTCTACTAAGAAGTTCAAAATTTTTCTATGGGGATAGATGCCACTCTCCCCAAAGGAAAAAAATGACCCCTTGCTTTTACCTCTTAGTTTTTGCAAAATATTGAAGACCGGTCCTCATGTGTCTGCTGATATCCCTGCCACTTTAGATTCTTCCACTACTTCATAAGCATCCCAGGCATGCAGGCTGTGGGAAGGAAAATACTTGAAAACTCCCTCTAGAAGATCCATATTCCCTGTTGGGTGACTTTTATAGCTCCTTTAGTGGCCCTGATCAGGCATTCTGCTGAAGGGGCAGCAGGACACACAGTTCTTTGGTGGAGGAGTAGAGACCTCGCTTGCCATCCGGTAATTGGCTTGTTTAAGCTAATGAGCAGGGACAAATGTAGCTTGAAAAACACTTCTTTCACTACCCATTGAAATAAGCGGGATATAACTTAAGTGGTATAGTAGCTTCTTCAGCTCAAGTGGAGAAAACATCATTCTCTTAAGGGAGAGGGAGTGCTGGCTCAACTGTATGCTTCCTGTTCACGTAATCTCATGGTTATCATCATATATCCCGTAATTATTTGTGACCTTTCTCTCTCTGCCCTTTTACTGCTCGAATATGACAAAAAGGAATCTGTAGATGCTAAAGGCGCATTTCTCTAATGCGCATTCTAATGTTCTCTAATGTCTCTACTCACTTGGATGACAAGGCAGGCTCAGGAAAAAATGAGTAAATTGATAACATGACTCATCTGAAACAGAATAACTCACTTAAGTAAAAATTTCATATGTGGGCATAAAACTATCTTGTCGTTATGGAAAAATGCAAATGAAGAATTAGCCCTTAACACTGCTTCCTGAAATGAGAGCAATTATGTAATCTGTTTTGATAGAGAAGGGAAAACTAAAAGTTGTCCTGTAAGTACACAGAGATATCCCTCCGTAAATTAAGATGGAAGCAAACTGACTTTATATTAAAATAAGCATCAGGTGAGTCCTAAAATGTTTTGACTGCTAAATGATTAACTGTTTCCCTATCATTAGCCACAACATGAAATATTGGTATTTTACACAAATGAACACACAAAAGATACAGAAACAGGTATGCCTTGCTATTTCTAAAATATAGGTTAATATAAACCTGCCTGGCATATCTTCTGTTCAGATCAATGAGATTTCCCTATAATAAAAGCAGTTATTTACCCAACCACATTTGAAGCATCTCAAATGAACTAGTCTATACTTTTAAATTCAAAGACAAACTCACTGCAACATTCACAATGTCCCAGTTCTACCCAAGGGAACTGAGCAGGTTGAGGGCAAGATTAACTTCTACTTCACGCTGAGTCAGGAAGTTAAAATGGGGGAAAGTAACAAAAACATCCTTCTGGACTCTGGCAATGAGTCTGGGAGCTACTGACATCTGACTTATTTATTACCCTCTGAATGAGGGGAAGTGGGGCCCACTCAAAGATGACCTTGATTCCTCTTTATGAGAAGAGCATCACAAAACTGACAGCTTTTTCCTATCTCCACTGATATAACATTCATGATGCTGTGTGTTTTATCTGGAAGCAAGTCTATCCACATAAATCACCCTTTTCTTTAAGACTGGTATCTTCCACAGACATTTATGTATTTATGATGCAGTCTTGCTTGCTGTTTGGTTCTCTACTAGATGTTCTAGAGGGCCCTTGCTTCTTTTCCTAGGTAATACTAAGGCCAAATTATTAACTGGCAACAGATTTTTTTTCCTTTTTTTTTTTTTCCTTTTGTGCAAGCTATCTCTCTGATGGCTCAAGTTCTCTCCAGTAAGTAGTGCCATAATATAATTTCTTTTCTCATCAAGTCCAATATCCTCAAATTGTGTCGTAATAGATGAATTTTAATCTCCACTATATTAATCTATTAAAATTGTCATTAATGACATAGGAAAAAGCTTTTTTTTTGCGGGGGGGATGATTGTTTTAGCGGAAACAACTATCTAGGCACTGGCATAAGCTTTTTGGAATACTTGTTTTGGTATCAAAAACTGTCTATGTTGGTTACAAAGTTTTTCCTGCACGAAACAGTGCAGAAGTGAATGGAAAGATACAGGAAATGTTAAGGCTATAATCCCCATTAGGCTGAATTAGTTACAGAAAGAAGTCTTACCTTTCTTTGACGGAAAGAAATCTTCCTCTTTAGAAAATTAATTTTCTCAACAGCCTGTCCTGTATTGAACAGTTTATCTTGCTTTCAAAGTACAAAATGTCTCCTCTAATCAAATTTACTCAATGAATGTTGGCAATAATATTTCCAAGTGTAGTCTGTCCCTTTATTTACTCATTTGCAACATATACATCAATACCTCAGAAAAAGCAAACCTATCAATTAAAGAAGAAAATCTCTTTCCCTTGTAAGCGGCCATTACCAAAACACAACATCTAAACAATAAACCCCACTGGCTGCTGGGGATCCAAATCAATGCATCCAGGTCAAGCAGGAACATCAAACTCGCTATCTTAAGGCTCATCTTGTGGTTACAAGATACTGGTTCACCAGGACTGGACTCCAGAGTTAGGGTCTGTGATCTCGGTGGCAATCTTAGGCTGAGCAGTCAGTTGCTCCTCTTATCTGTCCTTCAGTACTCTCTCTTGTTTACACTCTTGCAATACGACAGAGTATTAAAGTTTCTTATTAGTGTTGATCTTTGAACCTAACATCACTTTATGCTATTAAACTTCTGATTCCTTAAGGCCAAGAATGGCTCTTTCCCAAATAGCACTGGAGGATCAAGTTGTCTTTGCTCACATCTAAGGGTTATTTTGAAAACTTTATAAGATTTCCATGAATACAGCATACAAATTTGCTCCTTAATACTTCCCAGTTTCTACCCAAAGGCTACCCAGCCTCTGCTGTGGTTTAAACACACATTATGTATTGAAAAAGGGCTGTTACTCTTTTATTCACCTTATCTCAAGATCCTGTCTTTGAATGGTTGGTTTAGCAAATTCCCTTCAGAACTGAACTTGAAAAAAATCTGTTATTCTGAAATAATACTTGCAATTTATGTGGGACAAGCAAGACTAAGATTATTACATGCAGGTCACACAGGGCTTAGTAAAATTTGAGATAAAAGGGAAATTTTCATTTAATGCAATAAAACACAAGGCTCAACTAGAGAATGCAACCCAAATCTGGATCAAACTAATTATTGTGTAGCCATTAACACCACATCAAAACACAGCGTAACCACAGAGTACAAAAAGCTGCAGATTTCTCACTCAACAGCAAATCACTTCAGGTTAGACGGCTACCATTATCAGTCTTCTTTATAAAAGCCCCTTTATCGAATTGGAAATTTAACCACAGCAGAGTCCTGCTCAATGTGACACCTTCACCACTTCTCATGCTTTTAACCCAAAAGTTTATCAAGTGGAACTTTCTAAATGGGCTTTCTAGTCTCCAGATTTCTTCCTGTATTCCCTCCCATCTGCTGGCAAAACACCATACACATCCCACAAGAATTATAGAGCCAATTCAGGTTTATTTTTACAGACCCAATCTACTGACAAATTTGACTTAACACGAAAAAGGGTCCTATACACAGCACTATAGGAGTATACATACTGCAGCCTCACTGCCCTTCCCGCCACATCCCTGTAACTCCAATTAAGGCTCATTTTGTGAAACATTAGAGTTTAAACCTCTGGAAGGTGCTTTTCCAGATCAACTACTTTGCTGGTGAAACAGGATTTGTAAGCAGGACTGTTTGACCATTCTGGCACTGAGCTGTTAGTTCATTTATTGTTTTAAAAAGGAAAAAAAGACCCATCCAAAGGACATCTAGATAACCCTGCCAAAATTGGTCCCCACACTAGGTTTCATAGAATCATAGAATCCTTAAGGTTGGAAGGGACCTCTAGAGGTCATCTAGTCCAACCCCCCTGCACACGCAGGGTCCCCTAGAGCATGTGGCACAGGGTGGTGTCCAGGCGGGTTTTGAAGATCTCCAGAGAAGGAGACTCCACCACCTCTCTGGGCAGCCTGTTCCAGTGCTCTTTCACCCTCACTGTTAAGAAGTTCTTTCTCAAGTTCCTGTGGAACTTTTGGTGCCTCAATTTGTGGCCGTTTCCTCTAGTTCTATCACTGGCCACCACTGAGAAGAGGCCAGCCCCCTCCTCCTCACTCCCTGTCTTGAGATACTTGTATACACTGATGAGGTCCCCTCTCAGCCTTCTCTTCTCCAGGCTGAAGAGGCCCAGCTCTCCCAGCCTTTGATCATAGGACAGATGTTCCAGGCCCCTAATCATCTTCGTGGCCCTGCGCTGGACTCTCTCCAGCAGCTCCACATCCCTCCTGCACTGGGGAGCCCAGAACTGCACACAATACTCGAGGTGCGGCCTCACCAGGGCTGAGCAGAGGGGCAGAATCACCTCCCTCGACCTGCTGGAGACGCTCTGCTTAATGCACCCCAAGATCCCATTGGCCTTCTTGGCCACAAGGGCACACTGCTGCCTCATGGTCAACCTGTCGTCCACCATGATGCCCAGGTCCCTCTCTGCAGAGCTGCTCTCCAGGAGGTCGGTCCCCAGCCTGTAGGTGTGTCTAGGGTTATTCCTGCCCAGGTGCAGGACCCTACGCTTGCCCTTGTTGAACTTCATGAGGTTACTCGCCGCCCAGCTGTCCAGTCTGTCCAGGTCCCTCTGAATGGCAGCGCAGCCCTCAGGGCTATCAGCTATTCCTCCCAGTTTGGTATCATAAGCAAACTTGCTGCATTGTTTCTCCAATGCAGACAGCTAAAAAGCAGCATTTCCAAGCTAGCCCAGCAACCACTGCATGACGGTGCTTCTGCAGCGGCGGCCAGCAGATGCAGACCCGTGCCAGGGGCAGGAAAGGAGGCAGCCCACGGATCTGGAGTGTTTTGAGAAGCACTTTGCCCTTGGGCTCCCTCTTAATTGTTCAGCAGAGATTAACTTAGTTCAGCATTGCAGCCATAGATGCTTCATAGGGATAATGGCAAGAGAGACAGCCAATAGAACACGGATTAATTTCAAGTGGTGACTCCTGAAAGCAGGTGACTTCAGAGAGACTAGAATAAAATTAAAAGATGTCTCATCCACAATAGTAATTTCTCAGTGATAAAATGTGACATCTGCCTCTTACTGCAAGGATTTTATCATCACTGGACTTGTCCTTCTGTATTTTCTTAAGGATTAATACAAATAAATTTTCAGCTAAATTACTGTTCAGTCAAATACTTAGTTTTATGGACTGGTCACTTGTAGCGACCGATCACCTTTCTGCAGCTACTGGAGCTGCTCAGGGCTGGTGTGTGTTTTTAATCACGAGACAAGTGTTCAGCCCCCTGTCCTCAGGAAAAGAACACCTTTACCTTCTCTTTATGACTTAAAAGGATAGCAAACACACTGCTTAACATGAGACAAAATGTTATCTGCTTGCAGGCTCCTGTACTTTGAAGGTGTGGAAGGTAGGGATGGTATTTGCCACTAGAGAGAAGGAAAAAAAAGAAATCTAAGGCAGGTTTACACGCTTAGTCATCAAGCCTTTTAAGACTCAATTTGGGGTTGCTTGAGACTTCTACAAATCTTTAGCACATCAAAATTGGTTACCGATTGAATCTTCCCTTTCCTTCTCCTTTTTAAAGGTTCAACTGAAATGACTATTAAACTGTGAGACCTGTATGTATGTCTGCTGCTCTGAGCAAACATGCCAGTGCTGCTGCCATTTGACCAGAGATTTGCTGGCAAAAGGATACAGCAGGGGAAAAGACCAGAGTTGCCCCGACCCAGGGAGAGAGGTACTTTCTATCCCAAAGCTCTGCAACTGCAGAAACATCGAAGCTGAGGGACAAGTAAAAGCTGTGCACGGTGGCGAGATGGAGCCCAGGAGCTGAAGAGGGACGCAGCATTGCAGAAAAGAGCAAGAGCAGCAGATTGGGACAAGGAACAGACAGGACAGGAGAACAGGGAGTAATACCATCCTTTGCTTCATTCCTTTTGAGCTGTCCTTCGAGTGTTTGTGCTTATAGCCAGGATAAAGCAATAGGAGGATTGCTAAGTCAAGCACTAAAACATGCTGAAAGCTGCACTGCTGGGTTAGCTTCTTTTCTGCATTAGGCATTTATGTTCAGCATGTAATTAATATCCTTTTATACATATTTAATTTATTTTTTACACAACACACAACAAACAAGTCACCTGATGGCTTGCTGTTACCCCCGCAGACTCATTACTTCAACAAGCTAGATATTTAGTGAGCAATACTAAATTGCAATTGCAAGAAAGAAAGACTTTCACCATTAAGGTTGATGAACATCAAACTGGAGAACTATAGGTGACCTCTTCCTGTGAAGCCAATTTCTAATAAAACACTTATGTTAGACAGTATTCATGCTTATGTTCATCTCAGACTTCAGGTCTTACATCTCAAGACTAAATCCTTGCATAGCTTGGGAAGAAAACTGAATATGTTGCTCATAAATGATGCTCCTATTTTTTTTTTTTCCAAAATAAGACACAAGTATTAGAAATATTTTTCAGATATAACAAAGCTTTGCAGGACTGGTACAATAAGGATCTAAATATCCATCCACAGAAACACTACCTCAAAATTATAGTTCTGCTATATTTTTAAAGATATCTAAAAATGTAGCATTTTGGGCTTATTTCAAGAATCTGAAGAAAGTTACATAGCTCTCTGCACTTCAGCATTCAACAGCAAATGACAATAAACAACCAGAACACCAGTAAAAATTCGTTAGTACCCACAGCATGCCACACTGTCCACCCACATGTGACATCAGCACAGTAAGAAAGGGTTTGGTCTCTGTACAGCTCCTTGACCCTGGCACTGATCCTGCAAATTTATTTCCTGTAAGAAGATGGAGCAATCCCTGTCCATGATACTTTCTCTCTGCCTATCAACCCTCACGCGTGGAGGCTTCTAAACAGAGAACAAGATTTTGAGGCTAAATATACTCCCCAGTGAATCAGGTTTCAGCATTTTAATGCCATTATTGGCTAAATATATAGTATTTTACATTAAAATTTATAGAAAAATACCCCTTCAAGTATGACTCTAGGCCATTTATACATTAGAGTAATACAGAACATTACTCCTTCTTGACCATTATGTGCCCGAAGCCTAAGACTCATTTTAATTTCATGTTACTTACCCTCATCAGTACAACTGCACTTTAGAACAATCACAAGCTAGAGGGTTTTTTTCTTTTTTGTGAAACACGAAATCTTCACTAAATGTCCCCAAAAGAACACAACTTTCGATACAGAATTATCCTTTTACTGCTTAAAGATGCAGGTCCCTCCCTTAAAGGAGGGAACAGGGCAGGGAGGAAGGCAAGATGAAATGCTCACCTCTCCTGTTCATGCTAGGAATGCCAAAGCTCTTGAACAGAACTGCCTAAAATAAACCTGGTTTTGCACAAAGACAGGGCATAATGTGGAAGTATCTGTAAAAGTATTTATAAAGATTTCTAAAGCATCAAAAGTGTATCCATGAGAACACAGGTTTGATTTAAGTTCATACCACGCAAACAGCAGACAAAATACCAGAAGCTACTAAAGCAGGCAGGAGAAAATTGTCATCAGAAAATAATGTTAGTAGTAAACTGAATCCCTTATATTGTACCAAAATGGGGAAGCAAGAAGAGAGATGAAGGACAGACATCATTAACAGAAACCTGGCTCTGGAGCGTGTGAGAAGACCACCGAGGTTCAAGGGAAGGTGCTTTCTACTGCAGTAATGAAGAGCGTCCTGTGCTGAGAAGGCAGTCAGCTGTGCCTAGGAGACACCACTACTTATTAGTGGATGAAGAAGCACCAGAAGCAAAAACCGAGCCAGGGAAGGAAGGGGGGTCACAGATCAGCTGCCTTATTCAGAAAGAAGCAGGGAGGTTGGTTTGCTTCTGATAGCACTGCCTTGCTTTTACAGGGCATGCACAGCTCCGACGCTTGCAAGGCATCTACAGCGAGACATCTAATGCTCCCAGAGGGGTGCAATTGTGCAAAAGAGTTATGGGAATTTATGGCAAGCACAATTTTGCATTCCTTTATCAGGAAGCAACCTGACTTTCACTACTTGCTTTCAAAGGACACTTCCAACATCATCGGGTATTTTTAAGAGTTGTTAACAGGATGGAAGTTTGATGTTCCTGTAACTTATACATCTCTGCAACTTTGGCATGGCATTTGTGTGATGCATGCATGATACATATCTAGGGTACACAATTTCTATTTATTAAAAAACTACAAGTTCCTAATAAATGGTTCTATTAATGGTTACATCCATTATTCAGAAATCTTGAGGGTAAATGTTTAATCTGATTTCCAAGAACAAATAAATAAATAAGCTTCTAGATTTAAAAATAGACTGTGGCAATACAATAATTTGTATGAATATTTTTTATCACTCTAACTTTATGGAAAAATCTGAAAAAAGCTGTAAAACCTGAACGCTAATAAATTTGTGAGGGAAAGGAAGGCTCTGTTCTTTTGTAATAACTTCTACCTCTCTAACTTTTAATCTATAGCATATCACAGGATTACAACAGATATGAATTCACCACTTTTAATACATTAGGCATCAAAAGCACTAAGAACCATCAGGTTATATATTCATTTCCTCTTTCACTTCCAAGATGTTCCTTCCACATAACGTCTTCCTCTCTAGAGCACCTCATGTGTGCATGAGAGATAGGAAGCCCCAAATTACTTTTCATGTCTTCCAGATCTCCTAAGACACAAACACACCAAAAAAAGACATTCTTTATTCTGCAAATAGAGCTACAAACAAACAGAAGTCTAGCATTGGTAGTGGAAAATGGTATAGGGAAAAGTCATGATACAGAAAACCCGAGGAGTGGCAGCCTGCATTTGTGTGTTTTATCACCATGTCACGTCTAAGGAGATTTTTTATTATGGAGCTCTTGGGATTGCTCGCAGTTTAAAGGAAGTCTGTCCTGAAGTGACAGAGTATCTCTAGGCTGGAGCTACTGCCAGCTAGAAGAGCTTATTCTGATCCATTCCTCTGGGAGAAATAATAAATAACCTTCGGGTCCGCCTAGGGTGGAGGTTGCAGTAGTTAATAGCTTTCTATCAGCATAACCTTGAAAATAATGGTAGAATAATGAAACTGAAAACAGTTACAACTAATGCATCTCTCAACAGCCTCATGCTAAACATCAAAAGCTGCAATAAAAGCACTCAGTAGAGACACACGCTTAAGTGAAATATGGGAAAAAGATATAATCAATGGGTTGCCTATTGAGATGGTCAAAACTGAACTCTTAGCACTGCTCTATTTTATGATTATCAGCTAAATCTTTTTTTTTTTTTTTTTTTTTTAATCTTGTCAAGGACAGTCTGGGCATGCCAAAAAGCTCATACAGAGTGACTGTCATGAGCATCTGCTCTCATACACCAGGAATTCTCTTTCTTGGCTTATTTCCACTGATAAAATACTTTAGTTTGACAGTTCCCCCTCAGCTCCCTTAAGCTAACAATTATCTTCTAGATTTTGGTATATTAGACAGGGTAAATGCTTAGTTATTTAATAGCTGCAGAATTCTTACCTAACATGATACAACATTAACACAGTATTTCTTTTTCTCCTCCTAAACGAGGAAGTTGGACCTTTGGCTTTTATCCTCCTTGAAGCACTACTATTTCACTGTTAACTAAACAGCATTTTAGTCTTTAACCTCTGCTGCTGCACCTCTGTCTCAACCTTTTTGCAGCTTTGAAAGCCTGAGTGCAATACAATCATCATCTCATGGCTCAGAAGCATTAGGTCCATGTTACAGTCACTCCCAATTGCATTTGAGCTCATTTTAAGTAAAGAAACTTACAGTGCCCTGTCAGCAGCTTTGCCTTATTTCTGGGAGCACTGGGAGTTACTTGACTTATGAATACAAACTCTTTATGGCTTTGAAAATGCTGCTGTAAAGCAGTATACCTTGAGCGCATTTGTCCAACACCGCTCTTCCTCATCTCTGCCTCTCCAGCTTTTTTTTTTTTCTATTTTTTTTCTTTAAATCCATCATGAATTAACGAGGCTGGCTTGACAGAAACAGAAACAGTAAGCGTGCAACAAGCTGTGCTCAGTTTCCAGGAAATCTACGATATGGGCCAATAAAGCAGAAAAAGATCAAAGAAAAGACTGAACCTACCCCCAGCTGACTTCAACTACTTCTGTAACTCACTCTCCTGTGGCCAGATATTGCACTACATAGTGCGTGCACCTGCAAGTCACACATCACAACCTAATCTCATTCTCCTAAATTTTTCAGAAGAAAAAAAAAAAAAGAGGTCAAATAAGTAATGTGTTAGAGACAGACTTTCTCCTCTTCTTCCTTTGCCCAGCAGATATTTCTGAATTTAAAGGACTTTGTCCTGCAAATCATTCAGTCATGGAAACTCCATGCAGATGACTGCCTGGATTTAGCGAGAAACTCTTACGTTTTTCGCTTTTGAAGAATATTCCTTCCTAAAATTAGATCCTTATATGACACTTTCTTCTCCTATAATCCCTTGGAAGTGCAACATTATGACCTAAGTATGATAATCAGCAGATAGGGGCATTCAGGATCACAGTAGACTATACAGTAAACTTCCTTTAGACATTTTCAGAGAATGTACATGATATAATAAGATATCCTGTAAAGTCTCTCTAATTGTGCTTTTTTTTTTTTTGCCAATTTTATAAGAGTCTAAACTCTACCTCAATCAAATTCCACTAAATCTAACCCAGGAGTTTGTGTCTTTACAGAGCATTTAATGCTACAGTGGCCAAGACCAATTCCTCTGTCATGGTATTTTGTACTAAAAACCTGGACTGTTCTGCATCAGGTTTTCAAGATCAATATGAACCAATTGTGTGCAACTGTTCAAAAACAAGGCTTGCTATAATTGCATAAGCTTATATTCCACCATTTTGGTGAAACTTAGGTACACAGAATAAGCAGTGTGATAAACACTTTATATAGAAGGCAAACTTGAACTAGAAGCAATCTTTCCTTCATTTGTTCTCATTTGTCCTCATGGAGTTAAGTCACAGCGCTGTTAATCCACAGCAAAGTCCTCCCATGAACAGCTGCATATTGTGCTTACACCAGTGTATCACAACTCAAGCTTCTGTATAATTTTCTACTTTTATTCACATGACTAGAAAGGTATTTAGTAAAGATGTTTTGCTGAAAACATTTATTATTTAACAAAATAGATTATCATACACAAAATAACAGCTCTTTAGACCAAATTATGCTGTGCAAATACACTTTGGGAAGTACCACAGTGGGTTCAGGATATATGATGATTAGCATAACTATAATCTCAGCTCATGAAAATAACCAGGACGGCACATTAAGCACATACTTAGTTTAAGCATGTTTTCTACTGAAACCAAGAATTAAGTTCTGGCTTAAATATCAAGAAGAGAAAATCAATATATCAAATCAAATCAGTAAAAAACATACTTCCTGTTCTCTAAGTCTATTATGTTCTCTGTGTACTCTGTGTTCTCCAATAGAGAGGCATTTGAAAAAGTGTATTTTAATTCCAAGACAAGATAAAAAGAAACAGTGCCCAAGAGTTTTCTTGGCCAGAGTCTAATTTTTTCATATATTTTAATGTGAAACTACTGCTCATGAATTAGCTCATGATTAAGAAGCCCCAGGCTGAAGTTATTTGTATGGCCACAGACACATAGTGCAGCAGCTTTGTCAAATTTCTCCTTGAAATGCACTTCTGCTCTGAAGCCTAAAACAACTTACATACAGCTAAAGAACCATGAATTCTCTTTTTAATTTTTTTTATTATTTTTTTCTTCTCAGTTCCATGAGAAAGAATGGAAAGCGATTTTTCACCAGGTCTTTACTGAGCCCAGTTTCTAGTGTCAGAGGCTCCACCCTGCGTGTACTTGAGCAGTACCGCTGCACAGCCCTACGCACCTGAGGAGCCGAGTAGAGCCTGAAGCCAGTCACTTCCAAGAGATTTGCAGGACGTGGTCTTCAATAACCTGTTTCCCAGGATAGGTGCATTACCACACGTGGTTTCTGTGCGGAGCTCAGTCTCTTCAGTCACCAAGCACCAGCCTCCAGGGAGGACCAGTCACCGAAAGGTCCAGCACCTCAGACGCACAAGCCCAGAGCTGTCCTTGGAAGTCGGTGCCTGTGGATCCAACCTGTACTCACTCCTGTGTCATTCGGCTCCCCCTCGCTGGGAAGCAGACACTGACAGGGCCAAGAGGCAAGCCTGAGAACACAAGGGCAGCCTGCTGCGCATCAGACCTCACAGGCAGCACGAGTTACACAGAGACGCCTGAGATACATCTCTGAGAGAAGTATAAAATGCTGTCTGCGACACCCCCTCCAGGGTACAAGATCTTCAAATTTGCAATCTGTAACTGTGACACCTTAAAAGCTCTGCTGATCTAAATGCCTTCTTGTTTGCTCACACACACAACCCCCCCCCCCCCGCCCAAATAATCAATAGCTTCCAAAAAGCCATCAGAATTGATTTACCATAGCTTCATGAATAGCTGTTTATTTTCATTAGGGTGAAGCAAATGAAAACTGGGCACACAACATTTCTCGCTTTACCCTTGCCCAGCATGCATGCAGCAGAAACAAGACCATGGGGCAAAGTAGTGCAGTATTACTACCCACAGCACTCTGATGGATATGACTATGAGCACTGCTCCTTGTGCCAGGTATTGCACAAACGCACACACAATCTCTGATCACATCTAGTCACGTTTAAACAGTTATATATTCTTACTGCTTCTATTTAGACAGTTCAAGTTAGGCCTGGGTGTTGTTTACAGGATCAGAACCCAAATAACTTAAGCGGAAGATTAAGACCAAAAAAAAAAAAAGAAAAAATGTAGAGAGTATGGATAGTTTTTGGTCAGCTGCAGTCAGCTACACCATGGAAGGCAGAAGCTCAGAATACATTAAGGCTGATCCATCATTTCATTTCAATAGGGGGGAGTTTGGGCAAACCTCAGTCACCAGGCAAAATCACAGAATAATTCAGGCTGGAAGAAGTCTCTGCAGGTCAAACTAGAGCAGGTGGCCCAGGACCTGAAGAGCTGCATCCCGAGCCCCTCCAGCAGTGGAGATCTCACAGCTTCTCTGGGCAACCTGTTCCAGGATGTCACCACTTTGACGGTAAAAAACACCCTAACAAGGTGCTTGGCTGTTTGGTATTCAGAAGGTGCTACCAACAGCTACTGACTGAAAATTCAGTGTGCCCAATGCACTGCAGAAGTATTTAACTTTATGCAACCTGACACCTAGAGTGAACTGGTAAGGCCCAGGATTTGTAATTCCACATTTTCTATTTAACAAGAAAGAGAATATTTCTCCTTAAGGCATGTCAAATATCTCGATCATGATTAATTTAACTGTGGAGACCATTGGAACGTCTGTTTCTAACCATGCCTTTACACTTCCAATTACCTTCTTCTTATCAAATGAAAGAATGACTACATTATACTAAACTATTTTTTTGACTCAGTGCATTCTGGAAATTAAATATCAATATCTACCCACAATAAAAGAACAGCAGTCTCAGGTAGCAGATTTCTGGTCATATGCTGACCTTTTGCTGTAGAAGAGTCATGCAAATTTAATCACTCGATGCATTTCTATGCAGTAGCCTAAGAGGACGGTTGACTTTTGTACAAGTCTAGACCTAGAAGTAGTAAGGTACCACGAGTTTTGTGAGACTTTTAACTGACTCTGGCCAGCTTCATGCACATCCCCATACACAAGGTGCTCCTGCAAAGCTTGCTTAAGGGCCCACATTGCAGCAAGATGACACTATACCATCTGAAACCCAAGCCAAGTAAGCTAGGAGATGAATTTAGCTGTTTGGCTTTAGATATCAGTATTTAAACTGTGACAGTTTAGCATATACATACAGCTCAAGCTAAAAATAACAGACTGGAAAATAATCCTTCAGAATGGAAACGTTCTAGCAGACTATTGTGCAAGCTGTTATTCCAATGCACTTGATATTTACAGGGCTCTAGGGCACCTAGAGGGTGGTCAGACACTGCCTGCCACCACATGAAGAGAAATTTTACCTTCTTCTTCTGTGACATACTCTGCAACAGATAAAATAGTTACATTTGCACCACTGGAGATAACGTAATGCAATTATTCATCATTCTCTCATAAACAGGATGAGTAACATCGGTGAAAAATTATAACATTCTGATCTAATCCATTCCCAAAATGTGAGCATATCATGCTTTTATAAAAACACTACCGAGTCTTTAAAATTCATGAACCTGTGTTTCTGTAAAGAATGAGATAAAACATCTTCATTCCTGCACAAAATGTGCAATTTTCATAATTACAAACTAAAAGTATGACTACTGTGTCTTACAATCAGCGCATTATTTCATATGCAAAATGCAGAGTCCTTTAAGTGTCCATTTATTTGTCTTCAGGAAAGCCAGGATATTAAACTAGCATGACCATCTCTCCTGATTGGGTAGCAGTCAATCTTGATATTCCAACATTTAAAATGCATTCAGCTCCTCTGCTGATTTAATACAAATATGAAACATTGCTGTGAAAAATACATTTCATCGTGGTATTTAGCAAGGCCCAAAAGAACTTCTCTGTGTTAAGAATTTGCACAGTTCCATTAACTAGCAGAGAAGGAAAGGCTAACAAATGTGCTTTTTCAAAAACAAATGTGCTTTAGTTTAGGCTAGCACTAATATTTTTTCATAAAGTTCTTTTTGTCAGGGTTTCTAAAAATTCACTGACAGAAACTGCCAGAATTTCTAAAGCTGCCCTACCAACACTTTATTTTTTTAGACATAATAGCAGTGATAGTTACACTGGATCTATAAGACAGTTTAGCTTCACTACAGCAAAAGAAATATTATTTTCCTGTATCCATACACTTTCTGTCAGGGGGTCTCAATCTTTAGGTTAGCAACATGCAGTAGGTGCTGAGCCATATTGACTTCAGGGGGAGTTACAACTCTTCATCCACTCAATAGAGCCATAAAGGTGATATTGGCTGCTGCAAGTGAATGGAGCAATCTTTATAAAATAAAGGCATGGGAGACAGAGACTCAGAGATAGAGCAACTGAGTAAGCTGAGGCCTAATGAAATTAAGGAAGGGCACACAGGAGATTCCACGAGAAAAATGAGATTTTTCACGTGAAATGAAAGTTGAAATTTAAAAGGGGTATTTCCAATAATAAAATAACCTGAAAATTAAGAGGAATACCATATCATGCCAATAAAAGCTACCCTGTAGGCATTGCTATGGAGACAGCAAGACATGAGACATAAAAGGCCTCCTAGACAGGGTAGACAAGGATATCCTTAGGTAGAAAACAACAATAAATTCTCATCAGTCCCACAAGACTTCAGGGCCTTGCCATAAACATTCGTCCAAACTTTGGCACTAATACATCAAACCATTTTGCCATGTTTAAGTGGGTGTGTGTGGTATCTGGCATTCTAGTAGCAGCGCAGTGACAACAAACAGCAAAGCACAGACCATTCTAATCACATTTCACAAAACGGTCCCCTAGTTGTAATAGTCGTTATAATGTCATATATTCACCTAAAAGCGTTTAATAATGCAGTTTAACTACACAAGCAAAAAAAAAAATAAAAGGTTAGCAATCTTGTCCTATGATACAAGTTTCCACTCAAGATATTACGGAGCATCCAGAGAAAAGGGGAGCAGCAGCAGGTACCAAGCTCAAGAAGTGTTGCGTAACGTCTCACATTAGCGTTGCTCTCATTCAGAGCTGTGGAAGGAAGCCGGATTTCAGGGGAAGAACATCCACAGCTTTTGCAAAGTCAATAAATATCGTGCAGTCTAATAACAGAGTGGGCGTATGCTACAATTTATTCCCTTTCCATTTTAGCTCCTCCACACAAATAATTTGTATTCCGTGACACACGCAGCAAGTCCTTGGTTAACTCTGCAGAGTAGGTGAAGGGAAGTGGGCCTGTGATAAGGTTTGCAGATTTGTCCTCTGAATATTCCAAGCAGAAACAGCATTTCAGGCTGAAGGGAAGCCAGGAGCAGATGGCTCCCACGCAACTTCGCCTAGGCAGAGCTGCAGAGCATTCACCCTGTGTCCAACTAGACCTTAACTGCTACTCCCAGTCTGTCTGACAGACGATACTTCCAGAGGCACCCAAGAGTATCAAACGCCTGAATGCTCATGCATCTTGGAGAAATGAATCATCCCACTCACTTGTGCTTCCTTTCAAGCTGAATTTCAGCACAATACTAGGGCAAACCTGAAGTGCAGAGAGCTCCTTTTCCCATGCAGACTAACTCTACTACTGCCCCAGCCTCCTTCTTTCAGTACCAAAGGGAAGCATATCAATGAAGAGACTGCATTTATAAAAATGTAAAATGCAAAGTAAAAAGTGTCTTTTTGGCCCCCAGAGAACTGCAAAGTGCATTTTACACTGAAATTACTGATGCTCTGATTTTTTCACCTCAAAATGAACAAAAGGAACAGCATAAGAAAAAAAACACGCCTTCAAAGACAGCAGTAAATAGATCATCTAGATTTCTTTCTTAAAAGTTGCTTGATAGGAAACCTCCGTAATCACCTAATTTTTTTTTTTTTCAGTCATAAAAACACTGCAAAAGCAGATATTAGGCATTCACATTACGTTTCACTAAAACTGGACCCATCTTTCATGGAAAGGTCTTTAAAAACACTAAAACTTTCAGTAAATTACCAGATCGTGCTCAAATCAGACCAGTGATGATGACCTGAAACCTCTGATATTCAGTCTTGGCACAAAGGAAAAGAGAAAAGAGATGAAAAGAAACAAAAACAAAACCACAAAAATTCCACATCAGAACTGCTTTCTAATTGAGGAATTAGGTTCAAAGATCTATCTTTGTTAAATAAATCAAATTGCTTTCACTTACACCTTCATTTACTCCACTGATGTTTGGAGATGCTGAAAATACAATCAATTACAGAACAGGGCTCAGAGGTGGCACGCAGTGTGCATGCACTCCACCTCTCCCATCAGTATTTCCAACCTGAATTACAGTAGCCGTCTCTTCTTCACCCCTCTGACATTCCCCGGGAATAAGAAAATGAGGCAGGTGAGAGGTGATCATGACTTCCACCAGTGCAATCAAATTTCAAAGGAGGATGCAGCACAAGACCTCTTCAACTGCATTAAGGCTCCTTTTGGTTCCCGCAGAAAGGGCTTAAACCTTGTAGATGCTCAGCTCTGGCACTTGTGCTTGTATTTCAAGCCTCCTTGTTCTAATAATACCTGAGCATTTGCTTATTATACCTACAGTGTGAAGCACTTACCACATCCATATGTTGGTTAGGAGGGGACAGTTTTATGCATAGAATCACATCAGATATGTGTTATTGAGGCTAGATGGTGTCGGTACAGACACTAAGAAAAGATCCATTGACACACAGATACATTATGGACGTGAAATACCTCAGTGGACTGACATGTGTAGGGAAACCTCCTGACCTATCAAAATTAAAATCTCGGACTACAGGAGTGAAGCTAGGAGAGATGATAGAAATTCTCTAGTTGCTAGGCATTTTATGGAAAGAGGGCACATTCACTCATCTTATTAAAATTCATGGAAATTGAAAATATCCAAAAGCCCAGAGGGGGTGGGGTCAGAAAATCTATTTCACAGAAACAGGAAGCTTCCTCTAAATTCACCTTCAAAGCACTTTCCCCATCTCAGCCTACCTGAGAGTCTTTTGATTTCTCTCCTACTTAGGAGATAATTATAGAACTTTTTCTCCTCCCTGACTAATGCATACAAAAGGGGGTCATTCAACATTTTATGCATATTATCATGCTTTGTTCCTGCCCAGATACCGGTCGGAAATTATTTCTGCTTTGCTAACACTAACTCCTCTAGCAAGCTTTGTTTGCACTCCCTTCATTTTCCCCTGCTTTGTCCCCTGGCCGTGTCATTTGAGATCACGACTGCTTTGGCGTTAAATATTGCTGAACTCTGCTGCACTTTAATTTTCCTCTTTTTCTTCACTTTCTCCTTTAATTTTAAATTTATTGTTGTCAGGAAACAATGACACTCAGGCATGGGGAGGCACGTTAATCAGAGGCCATACACTGCCTTTCTCTTAGGGATTACAATTCTAATAGACACAAACCCAAAGGGAAACTCCAAGCACTTCTTGCAAATATTCCTGGGGGCATCCCAGTGGCTCCAGCACTCAAGAATTTGAGAGTATGAGTTTAAATTTCCAGTGCTACATACTCAATTCCTGCAGTCTGACCTGACCTTGACAATTTCAAAAGTGTTTTATTCCCTACACAAAGGGATAGCATAAAGAGAGATGATGGGAAACTCTGCAAGGTCCCATTTGGCTATTTGGAAACTCACTCTCTTCCTAATACTCCTACAGCTGAACAACAATACTGGCACAGGCTCAGATCCCCTCCCCGGCCCTCAGGGGCTCAGGAGGATGAATTACACCATGAGGTTAAAGCAACTGCAGAAGCGGCATATCCAAGTATAACCTGACAGTTGCCATCTCAATCACAAGGAGAGAAGAAGCTAAATCAGCTCTTGAACATTAGCAGACTGAGGCTTGTTCATATTTTCCACTGGTTTTATATATGTTTAATTTGAAACTTGTTAATAAGCACAGTGCTGTCAAGATCAAACACAGTTCAAAGCATCATTTGACAACTGAAACAAAGCTGTTTTATGGAAGTTAGCAGCTGTGTCAAGCCCCTACCCAGTAACTAGCCACACGTTTTTGCAAATGATATCAAAAGCCAGTCAGAACAGTATCTCCCCCTAAAATCACCAAATAATTCATTTTTCTTTGTATTTAAGAATCTTCTTCCAGAAAGGTTTTATATTTTGGCAATAAGAGACCACGTAGGAGTCAAGACTTGCTACAAAACCCTCAGAAACATGAGCCACTTTGGAAACAATCACAACTGCCACTACATCAACCAAACCATGTTTTGCTTGAAGATTTTCCTGTTAACATATTAAGAACAGGGTTTTTTTCCCTCTGCCAGACTGTGCTTTATACAGCACTAACTCGACCAGCTGCATAGCCCTCTTTCCCAGTCCCCTGAGATATATTCCACAGGGTATCAACTGTATTTCTTGAAAAAACGTCTCCACATCTAAGACAATGCAAACACTAAGGGCTATAAATATTTTTTTATATACATTAAGTGGTCCAAAAAGTGAAATTTTTTATATTCTCCCAGTTTGAGCTTGAGTTTGGTTCCACAGATTTTTCTCCTCATCCTTTTTAACTTCTTTATTTCCTTCCTCTTTCAGAAACCTATCTAGGAAGTGGATGAGGCCTTCCCAATAAATCAATAATCTAATACAAAATGATTGCAGTAGTACTCCAGGTATTGAGTTTCTGTTACAGAGATAAAATCATTGACGTTATGCTCTATATTTGAAGTTCATTTTAATAGTTTTTAAAACACATCAATAAAAAGTGTGCCTGACAAAAATGTGAATCTGGAAACATGATGCTAAGTCTTCTTGTCTGTTTTCTCTGTACTTTTCTAATGAAGTATAATAGACATCAAAACAATGTGGTTTGAAGAAAACCAGTATTTCTTTTTCTGGAGGGACTCTAATGAGGATAAGGAGGTTAAGCAATATCTACCATCCTGCTGATGAAAATGAAATAGTAACTGTTTACAATAATCAACAAGTAGTTTTTGATGAAATCTATGAAATTAGCAGCTTGCTTATGAAAAGCATGAAAGAAAAAGATTATATTATTTTCCTCTAAAATTATTATAGTAAAAATCTCTGTGGTATCAATATGTAATGTAAAGCATTGTAAGACTTTTCCCCAGCAGTCACACTGAGAAAAATATCTTTTGGAAATATTATGTTTAAAAGAAGAAAATTTCAAAACTTTCTACCTATCTCACATTTAGTCCATGCAATCAGCAAAGGGAAAATATGGATTGAGGAAAAGCAAAGAAGGAGAGAACTGTTTCTATGATAGCAGCAGCCAAGAAATAATGTCATTGTGCAAGTTTTGACAACAGCCATCTGCTGGAACGGGCTTGCTTGACCTGAGGACACATCTCCTGACAGCAGTTGCAACTTGAGTTGTTGCATGATGAGTTGCGTGCTGTTCCTTCATCACAAACACAATACCGAGGAGTGCTAAGAGATGGGTGATTTGTAATAACACAGTCCATTGACTGAAAGAAATATCTCATTACAGCACCCGCCTCTTCCACCTTGCCCCAGTGACTCACCCAAATGTTCCCATCCTGGTGGTAGGGCTTCCAGTTCCTCCCTGTGTCGCTGTAGAGCATCCGATACTGGCTCACCCAGTCAGAGCTGCTGTATCTGCCCTGCGTTGCGACGGCGCTGATCTGCTTCCTGCTCCCAAAGTCCACCTGGAGCCACTGGTAGTGGTCGCTGTCAGACGGACACCAGCCGCCCGCACCTGCCAAGGGGGAACAGAGAAGAGGTTTCAACCTCAGGCCCTCGCTCTGAAGAGGGCTGGGTGCAAAAGGTGCTGACTGCTGGAAGGCAGCCCAGCTGAGAGGATTATAGCACCAAAAACACTAATAATAAAAAATCACTGCCCACAGGAGAAATAGGTTTGCACATGAAAAAAAGGCATCTTTAGGACAGGCTTCAAATGCATTAACATTGTTGCCTTAATCATTTCATAATATAATTATAATGATTTAATAGGTTGCCCTGCTAACGAATCAATGTCTTTATAATGCCTTTGAGTTTATTACTTTATGCCAAATTATAATTGTTCAAGGGTTGACCAGCTTGCCACGAAATCCTTTGTCAGAGTCAGTTGGCACAAATCAATTTGGATTTTGTGTGCATTTTTAAATAGCATTTCACATTAAAGAGATAACAGATTAAAAGGGAGGAAATAATAGCAAGTCCTCTACTCTCCTATGTTTCAGTAGAGTGCATAGCCAGAAAAGACTTTTCCTAGAAGGACTGAAGAGTAGGTGTGCAAGTCATCTCAGAGTACATTGACAGGTGCCTCACAGAAGTGTCATTGCTCTTTACAGGACTAGAAATGAACTCTATAGCAGTACTGTTATCAACAGCCTCAATCACTACACTGTATTGAACAGCCCTTAATAAACATAATAATGCATAAATAAATGAACCGTTAAAACATTAATGTAATTTCTTATTTTACTGTCATAAAAAGTACTTAGAGGAAAATTGCAGCTAGGTACTACACAGGATTATAACAATTCTAAAAGGGTTATTATATGATGATTTTATAATGATGAAATATATCACTACAATGTGTTTACTATGATTTACATTTGGAAAGAAATAAAGTTTCAAAGAAATCCCTCACTACTGAAAAGCCGCTGGCGTGGGTCTAGCAAAAGTAAAAGCCAGTAATGGCAACATGCAAAAATTACTACAAACTGCAAAACTGGCTACATTCACCAATGACAGGACCTTCAACAATGCTCAAAAAGGATATCCACTAAAACTCTATTAGAGCCAAAATACCTCTCATGTTTCATATCCTTTTTATACATGTGGTAAACAGCAGATTGTTATGCAGATTTATAACTGTAACAGCTATAATTAGACTGTAATCACATATGTTTCTTCTTTTAGTATACTAATGCTATTGATGCCAGAAACTGGCCCTCAATATACTCTTGCTTTGAGACTTACAAATAGGTTTTTGAAAAGCATTGACTTACCAAACCAGCTAAAGGGGCCTCCCTTATCAAAAAGGGGTCTCCCTTACTACAGGGGTGGCAAACTTGGAAATCAAAATTGACTTTCTCTATAGTGCTATAACACTGGAAATACACTTACTTTTAGAATCTTTATATGATGGCAGAATAATGAATTGCCAAAATAATCAACATTTTAGTGTTCTACAATGAGCACTGACTTCTACAGAAGTTGCAAAGATAAAATAAACTTGTAGAAAGTATGCTATTCACAGCATTATTCTTCACACCCTAGTAGAAATTATTTTTAATGGTTACTAATTATATTTTCATTCTTTGCTTTTTTCACTAAGGCAGAAAAAACACCAAATGCATGATTTAAGATACACTGTTCTGTTCTACTTCATTTACTTTCTTTAATGCAAAAGGCCACCAAATATATTACATGTATCATACAAAATCAATCCGAGTTGCAAATGATTAGGAAGATATTAGAACTACAAAGAGATTAAGATATTAGACACACATATTTAGTAGTTTACTTTCACTGAAGAGATAATGAGCATATAGGGTGGTTTTGTTTGTTTGTTTGTTTTGTGGGTTTTTGTTTTTATTAGCAAAATTGTGGTAAGAGCCATAAATAAAATTGCAGACAATAGGACAATATGTCCTTCCTAATTTACTTTTATTCTGCTCTAGAATTGGATGCATTTACCCATTCAGTGGCTAAAGCAATCAAGGGAGTCACTGAAGAGTTTTACTTAGATTGTACTCTATAACACAAATAGGGTAACTAATTCCAAGTTGACAAAAAATGACTATAGGTGACCCTTTATCAGTATCTGAGAGAACTGAAAGGATTAAGCGATAGCCAAGTTGACGTCAAACACAGCTGCCTATCTTTGTGCATCTGAAACTTTGCTATACAGGAAAAAATGAAGTGTCTAAAGCAGTAAAATTCTGGTTCAAAGTCTGAAACAGAGAGTGCCAGTGCTGAAAGGATGCAGCTCTGAAAGACTTGGTTAATCCTTCCTTTCAAAGCAAGCTGCACAGAATCATTTCATCTGCTCCTACTGCAGACTGACCAAGACGTGTGCGACCAGCTGCGTTTAGGAAAGAAAAATAGAAGTTATATGGAAATGCATAAAACTAAATGTGGAACATTAACAATTCTTAAAACTTGAATCTTTTCATGATTCCCCTCCCCTACAAGTGCTGAAAATTTCTTAAAACAGCTGATTTTTAACATCATTTCAGCAAGACCTTAGGTTCTCAGATTTAGATCTTTTAATTAGGGAAAGCTAAGTTGCTCTCATGGTTTTATTGGATTTGCTTTTATAGGTTCCCAGTGCGCAACTGAAAGCGACACAAAAAACAGGTTCTCTCTACATATACAGTTCTGAGAATAAAGAACTCAAGCTAATGTGGGTTCATTTTTACAAGATGTCATGACGACCACTATTTCTAATGTTCTTATTTAAATATGTATTTTAACTTCCTATTCAAAGGTGTGTGAGTTGCACACTTTAGTGTGCACATTTACTGCACACTAGAGATATCTACATGATGAGCTAGGTTTACCTTATCATAATTCCCCATGATAAATTTCATTATCATCAAAATGGGATAGTAATCTTACAGATTTTTTTTTCAGTTTTTCAGTACCATCATGTGCTACTGAACCTCCAGATCTGAGACTTGCAGCGATGTTTTTTGAAACTCCCAGTCTGTTCCATTTTGATTAGAAATCCTGCTTGTAAAGTTGCGGTACTTTCATCTTCATACACGGTTGAAACGAGAACGATTGATTTTCACTATAATAATCAATTGTTGTTTTGGTCACTTGTTCATCACTCCTTACCTCAAGACACAGAATAAAACACCAGTATTGACAGAGAAATTTTGAAAAATATTGAGAAACCAGATTTATCTTCTCTTTTTCAAATCAGCAAAAAAAAAAAGTCTCAATTCCATGAACGAAAAAAGGAACAGACCGTTACTTAGAAATTGCATCAGAAAAATAAACAATGAAGAACTACAGAAGATTTAGGATTTGTGTTAGTTCTAAATTAAGGATTTACTTCTCTCACCACAGGAAACTTCCACAGCCTTTCAGCAAGGAAGCCAGCACCACACGTTTTTAAAAAGTTACATATAAATAACTAGGAACAGTCTTAGAGGGGAATTCTACTTATTTGTATGGGAAAAATAAATCAAATTTTCAATGAGAAATAGCCCTTTCTAGGCCACTGCAACTGCATAGAATCAATATTGGTTGATTTTTTTCTATTTTCTAAGACATTGCTTGTCATGCCTCTACATAAAAGATAAACCAAGGCAAAGAGGAAAACTTTGAAATCCTGAGATCATGCATTGACTTCACTTCAGAGACAATACAGGCAGTCCTTTGCTTACAGAACTCTAGGAAGCTTAATATCAAAGAACCCAAGTTCTGAGCTGCATAAATCTACCTGCATTGCTCATATTTAAGTAGGATTTTTGGAAGCATGAATGTCAGTGGTGGTTTCTATTTTTGGCTTGTCTTTTCCTGTTTATCCATTTTATCTTTATAGATATACTGCTGTGAGTAGAAAGGTGAAAAAACCCAATTTTTACACATTTAACTTAACACACAGCAAATAGCATCTCAGCAGTGAGCAGCCCTGGTCACACTGAGAAAAGTAATAAACATATCCAAAGCTTGGATGATTAAACATCTTATATTTCGTGCTGCTTGCAGCAGGATTTTCCTACGTTGTATTAGGCAGAGTCCTTTAACAAAGAGGCCAGTCCTAGCGTAAGACTCCACTGCTAATGGAGCAATCATTTCTCAATACTGGCACAGATAAACACGTAAGATTTTCTTACCATGGCATGCATTATGTTCCTTGTACCCCTCCACTCTCCTAGGCAAATTTGGATTGGATCCAATCCCTACCTGAAGGGTAGGCAACTTGCTCTGTATATTTGGAAAGCTCTTCTTTTTCGTAGGTGACAAGAGTGGTACAATTACAGACAAAGCCATGGATAAAACTGATGGCCATAAAATTATGAATATTTTGCTCCAGAAGAAACAAAGGTTGATACTGAGACAGGGGCAAATACTGAGAAAACAGCAGCAGGATTGCAGTCACCCTCCATTTTTAAATTCTTTATGTTTACCTTGTAGAAGTATCAAGAAAAACAAAGAACAAGACAGAAGTGACAACTAGGAAATGACAGAAATGACAACTAGAAGGAAAGAGTGGATTCCTGTAATTCTGGAATTTCTAGGTTCTCCATAGAGATCTCTCTGGAGATATCAGAGATCATTATTAGAAGCATATCCAAAATTAGGTCACACATTGAAACGGTCAAATCAGATCCAAATTTCAGCTTAAATGATCACAAACGGCAACCACATCTTTCTGAGTCATCAGGAGGAGCCGGGCTCAAGTATTTTATTGGGAACTTAGAGCTTTAAGGCTTACATCTCATGAGTTTTGTTTTGCAGGGATAACAAAAGATGAGACGATTCAATATTTATTCCCCAAGTTAGTCTTGCAAAGAAGCAAATAAATGTTGCAAGTCTACAGAGAGGCCAGTAGTAGCACCAGCCTTGAACGAAGCAGCAATCAGTCTATCCTGGGTCCATCAATAGGAATATTTCTACTCATTTCTTGTGGCACTTACCAGTGATAAGGTTTACTTTCCATTTTCCCAAACTACAAATATATATGCTTTTGACCTCCCATAGCTTGGGTTTCAGAGCAAGATTTGAAGAGAGAAAAAATAAATAAAACTAGGCTCTTGTTACTCTAGCAAATATTTTTGGACAGTGACGAACTAACTTAAAAGACTTCTCATCCACCAAGAAAAGTAGGTAAAGGAGAAAAAAGACTAAATTATATTCTTAAAATTGATTAATTTTACTTTAAAAAGCTACAAAAGTGGAAATAACCCAAGGGATAACACTGGTTATTTGGATACAGTCCACACAGAACTTTTTTTAAAAGAACACTAAATCACTATATTATTTTTGGAAATCCCAACAGGTCTTTCTTACAGTAAATGCAATTAAAATAAATCCCTTGATACAGTGTCTGCTTCTTAATACCCTCTGTGTCTCAATATACCATAACTAGGCACAAGCCCTGTATGAGAAAAGGAGTGATCACACTGCCCTAAGGAACAGAAGGTCATATCTAACAATAAAAACATTGCAAAAGAGATCTCCTAGTTGTCATTCACAGTTGTTGAACTTTAAGCAGGGGAAAAATCGCTAAGCCTGAGGAGTCTCATACCCTGAATCTGCTGTTGGGGAACAAGCACTTAGCAGCTTTGGTTATTTTAATGAACACATCATTTTAAACTATGCCTTTCCCATCTGTTCTGCTTTCTAATTACATATGCAAAGAGCTGCTCATTCACAACTGCATCCTGATGGAATCCTAGCCAAAACCTGGAAGAGATTTAAATACTCTGCGTACATCATCTGTATGCAAGGCATCAAGCAGCTTCTTCTCCATGATGCGTTTTCTTGTTTTCCAGAGAGAAAGTTGAGGCAAGGCAATGGATCACTGCACCCTGGCGCGTCAACTGCTCGCATACAAAATAACCACAGCGGTGTACGAGGAGGAGAGTGGGGCCGGTGCCCTTCCCTCGCATCCCCTTTTCAAGCACTGGAGCACAAAGCTTTCCTTGCAGGCGTAGGCACCACAGCGGTAGGGGCTAACGTCTCCTGTCACACTCCCTGCAAGAACTAGCACATCTACATCTAATGGATAGCAGACGCTGCTATCATCCGTTAGACAGAGCAGCCACACGGAGCAACCCAGCTCCAATTAGCAGATTCTTTTCCAAAATTTCACTGAGGGTCAGATCATCGGCTGGCGAATACTGATATTTTATCCACTTTAATGGGACCACATTTACAGCACTTTGGAACCACGATACCTATCTCAGTGTCATCTGCTCATTACTACATCCCACACTGGGCTAAAACATATTTCTTGAGAAAATATACTTCTTTAAATACAAATTCCAGATGGAGGCAAACGTCTAACCTTTCAATCACCTAAGCAATCCTATGCCCATTAAAGTTCACAAAGTGATTGTGGATAAATCTCTGCAAGTTAAATCATGAAATTCTGACCCATCTAGACTTTTTCCCCCCCACAAATGATTTTATATCTACCATGATTAAATGCCATAATCTGGTCTTGGACATCTTTCTCTGTGACAAGCAGAAAAAGAAACACTGAAGTGAGGCTCAATGAATGGTATTTCTCCTGCTGAATTTTTGGTGTATATCAGTATTCCAATAAAGTACAAACAAAACTGCTCCAAAATGCTCACTGTTAACAACAACCAGGAATAACTACACAGCTGCTTCATTACACTTGTTACCGATTCTATTACTCTTAAGTGTTCGGGTCTTCACTTCCCCCTCAGGCAACTTCTCTCATATGTGACTTCTGCCTTGCAGTTCTCTGCTCATGATGTTCAGTGCTCTGAGCCCTACAAATACAGAAGAAAACACCCAGACCCAGCTGCTCATGCAGCAGTTTTCAAGGCCAGTTGCCTTAACGATTGCCAACGAGGAATCAGCTTGGCCTGCTGCTACTAAAAATCATAACTGTACTTGGGGCCAGCCCCTGGATCCAACTGATATTCACTTCTCTCTTTCACTTTATACATTTCCACCAGTTTTACTGTTTTCCTCCGTCTTTTCAAGTCGGCAAGAAACAACTACTGGAGAGCACATTCAGATTAAAGATCACCCCTCAGTTTTCCCGTTAGATTTAAACCAACTCTAGGTGTGTTGCCCATCTGCTCAGAATTTCAGAGTTGAATCCCAGTCTTATAAGCATTTCATAGAGCCTGGTTTCAACCTGAATCACAATTATTTCTCAAAATTCAGAACTGTTAAAAAAGCCATGAAATATTTTTCATGGCTACCTTAGTTGCTCCTTCTTAAGTGCTACAGAAAGCTAAAATAACATGGACAGGTTTTCCTGATTTCCCACAGGCATTATAACTGAAGCAAATAAAAGTGTGTTTGCTTTCTGAAACAAAACTGATAGGAGATACAGGGTAAGGGAAAGAGTAATCTTGTCTTTTAAGTTTCAGAATGTTTTTAAAAAAATAAATCAAACACTGTCTGCATCTTCTCTGTATACAAAATGGCTAAAAAATTAACAGCTAGAGGGAGCTCTGCTATTTCGTTATTTGTGCCATCATTGCACTACCCCTGGTGCAGCCGTATAGATACGGTGCTGCAGAACTGAGCTGACTTTTTACCTTACTTGCGCCACTGATATATTTTTTGACATCTGTAACTTGCTAGGAATATTACTAGTAGTCTGGTAATTTCAATAAAAACTAAGTTATTGGTAGGGCTTAATTTGCTTTAGTACATGTGCTTCCTACCTCTGTTTTTCCTCCAACAAGCACAGTGTTGTGGGTTGTAAGAAATATTAGACTGAAATCAAATATTCAGCTGAGCTTGACTGAATTTTCTGCCTTTAGCAAGCTCACAGAATAACCCTTTTGCCTATATATCTTTTCTCCACTAGGAAAATGCAATATACTCTTTAAATACTCCCCATTGTATCCATTTTGATGATTAGCATTCACATTATGGTTTCTATGTTGCTAGTAGCAAAATGTTTTTTGATACTATAGCAAAGTTGCAACAAAAACGGGTCAGAAATTCTTGTTTTTTTTCCAAATTTGCAAAATAACATTCAATTCAAGATACGCCATGTCACAATGTGACCTTTTAAGGTCTAAAATCTAACGGAAGCTTCTAAAATACTGACTGTTCCATCCAGAGTTTATACTCCTTAGGGCCAAAACATCACACCTCATACAAAATCATGATGATAATACAGAAACACACATGGGGGAAAAGCCTATGGAAAAAGTTAAGAAGAGTAACATCACAAAAAAGAAGAGCACACTTAAAGCATTACTCGGACAAAGATCTAAGTGAGGATTATATATGCTTTAGTTTGCTTATCTATAACTTCCTTTAGTCTATCTTTCTCCTCATACGAAAGACTGCGAAAATAAAAAGTATTTTGAGAACTAATGAACAAATGTTACTCTAATAATTTCTCCCAATCAGCCACACATGATTACGCAAAGCAACATGTCCTTGCAGAAACTACACCCTTCTCTCCTGATTTTTGCTTTATACTGGAATAAACAAGTCCCCTTAAAAAACTTCAAAGCAAATCCACCTGCTGTGCACACATGGATGCTATTACAGCTCAGGAGAGAAAATGCCTGGGGACATCTGTGCAACTGTATGACACTTTTTCCATAAAGTTCAGGCTCCCTCAATTCACTTCTACCCATCTATCACAGAAAGCTGGTCCTTATTCTCTCCTTTCAGCTACACTCATGTCATTCATATTGAAGACTGCAGCTGGAACAGCGGGAGCATTCCTTATGGTATGAACTTCTGAAGCACAAACCTCTTGTGCAAAAAAAAGAAAAAAAAATCTTATTTTATGGAATTTTATGCCAGTTTTTAATCCTTGATTTGTCAATGTTAAGCCATCTTTATAAAAGATTCAAAAGGAGGCAAGCAAGGAGGACATGCAGAATATGTAGGCGAAGTCTTGGCAATGATGTCATGAAGCCAACAGCCTGAGCCAAGGGCAGAAAGACAACTAAAGACCGTGCTCAAAGCAGCAGTAGATTTCCTCCACTGAAGTTCAGGTATGAGACCGAAAATCCCAAATATTGTGCCTGTAGTTCAATATATTCAGTGGTGTCACCGATTTCAAGGTGACAAGGCCATCTGCACGATGGCATGAAAAGAGATGCCAGCGTATCCTGCTAGACTGGGAAACAAGCTCTGTGGTGTACAACATCAAGTGCAGAATTTACAAATTTGTTCACAATTCTTAAAGACAAGATGCTTTTATTAATTTTCCTCACATTGTCAGAAAAAGGTAAATAGAAAAATATTTTGTATGCAATTTCTTATGACTAATGGGACAGGGGAAAGAATTTGGACATGATTTGTTGGGGAATGAGGTTTCTACTCATCTTTATTTGCAAACGACAAGTCTTCCACTACACCTCTTGTGGCACAATATGTGCTGGGTCACAGTCAGCATCTTAGCACGAGCACAACCTTCCTAGCTCTAATATCACGCTCTCCAATGCAGGATAACTCCACTCAGCTGCCATGGGTTTGCCTCAACCTCAGAGCATTTTGCCAAACAAATACATGTTCTAAGACATTGTCACCCAGCATGGGAAGTGATCTAAAACACAGGGGCTTGCGCCATATTAACATCCCTGCGGCTATAGTCATAAGCTGAAGGATTACATCTAGTGAGAACATATTGTGTTACACTCCATCATGCCAGCTCTGCAGTGACAAGTTTCTTCAACACTGAAGCTGTGGGGTTTTTAAGTGGCAAGCCTCAGGAGCCAAGCAACTACATAATCTCCACATCTATCCAATTGTTCCAGAAACACAGCAGTGTTTACTACATATTTTTCAACAAGCTGATGAATTTCAGCATAAATTTGCTGAACTCCTGCCTGAGATTAAGCAGCATATCACAGCATCAATAAAAATGCTTAAAACTTAAGTTACCACAGTCAAGACTTCTTTCTATTAGCAGAGTTTGGATCAAGTGGTGAAACAGACTCCACTCCTAACCATACCTCTAAAACGTTGCACAGCCCAACTTGTCCAATAACCCCACTACAGCCACCAGGTTGTCAATGGCATAAATATTTTCAGAATCTTTCTTGTTGATACCTTCTTTTTCTATGATTTCTCCTCTCTTTAGCTATGCATATCTGCTTCGAGAATCTGAGGAACTGCTGTGACGTGGAAGGTCTGACTACTGGTATTTTGGCAAAGATAGGGATTAACAGATAGCAATAAATGCCAACAGCTCCTACCAGATCTGTCTTCTCCTTTAGGGGAAGGACTCCCGAGAAGAAGGGGAGATAGGTTGGCTCTCTGTACCTGCAGCACAAGGTGACACATCTTCACACAGTCTTTTGTGACATTTAGACATTATTCCACTGTTAAATGTTAAATGTTCTGGACATGTGAAACATTGTGCTAAGCCACTAGTGAACAGGTTGTAAAGTTGCACAACAAAAAATGCCATTTTCCAGGATAGGAGATAGTTATTATAAAGTACTAACTTGATCTTTTGGGATTTCCCTCCAAATAAGCAAAACAAAGTATGGTTTTCTTCCAAAGAGATGCTTAGATAATGCAGCCAAACCTCATTGCACAAGTTCACCCCTCTGTTTAGGAAAGGAAAACAGAACAATCTATCCTGTGTTCTAGAAGCATATCCTATTCTTTCAAACAGAAGTAGTTTAAAGCAACAATATAATTCCTCTGAGAATAAAAAGCAAAAATAAAATGTGGGCATGGTACATTAGTTTAATAAAACACAAGGACTGCATTTATGAACTCTACGGCCTGTGGGTCCCTTTAGGAATAAAAACAAATAGACTCCTATTTTGTTTCTTTACATATTTTTTTCCTTCACTAGTAGCATCTTGACAACATCCAGAGGACAGAAGGTACATCTCACTCCTTCAGTTTGAAGGAGATGGGGGTACCAAATGACAACTAATTTATAAAGTTCTTTCTCATTTGTTAAAAGCAGTTTACCAAATCATATCTATAGCCACTATATGTCAGTACAGCTCCATAAAAAACAGATCTGCATTCATGGTCAAGGAGGAAGCTACCTTGTATTTTCCATGTAAACTATAAGGAAAGAGGCAAAAGTTTCTCCTTCAGATACTAAATCAAAAGCAGATGTGGATCCAGCGGTTGAGCTCTCCTGCAAAATATATGGAATTTAGGGTCTCAATTTGTGTCTACTAGTTTGTAGATAATCTGTTGCCTTTCCAAATTTCATACAATTTTTAAAATAATTTAAAAATTATAATTTTAATTTTGCCACAATAGCTCAAGATTTTTTTTTCATTTGTTTCTTAACATCTTTATATGTCTGCAGTGCATAGTAAAGGGGAGCATGCTTCAGCTACTGCTTGCCTAAATGCTGTTAATGCTCATTATTTGAATTCTGTAGATACACATCAACTTATTTTGATCAATATCAAAACTAACTCTGGGTATAGTTTTTCCAAATTAAGGTTTCCTAGACCCTACATGCTCATAGGAATTCAAGAATTGTCTCTTAGACCATTACTGCTGATAGTCATTACCCTGCAGTTTCAATTATCACATGTAATAGCAGTTCATATTGAATTTCTAACATTAGTATCACCTTTTAAATTAATGCTCTCAGCTCCTAGTGTTGGGACACCATTACACCACTTAAGCCCTTTCTCCATATGCCATATCACAAGACACTATCTTATTCCTTGTTTAAAACACAAGAAAAGAGTTATTGGCTAGCAAAGTTGGCAAGCAGCATAACGCTAACAATGACCTTGTGGTGTTATGGATAAATAATACCTATATTTAACTGCAAGATTTTCAACTAAAACAGTCAATCTGTATTTATTAGAGATAATATTATACATGATTAAGCTAATTTCTGTAAAAGCACCTTGGCAGAGCTGAAATCCCACAGTGCTGCTCATAATTCTGATCAGCAGCATCCTGTTCTTTAAGCTATAATCTCTAGATGTATTTTAAAGTGCTCAGGGCAAATTTTCAAGATAAAAGCTATGATTACAGCCTTCAATTTTCTTGCTTGCAAAGTACAGTAAGTTTTTGAAATCAGGAGTATTTCTATAGCTAAGCTTTTGTGTGTGTTGTATGAGTCACATCAGACTACATAGAAAATATATTTCTATAGTTACATGGCCAACTAAAAAGTACGTGCAACAATCTAAATACAAAGCAAGAGAGTCATCAGTAACACAATATAATGAGAACATGTTTTTAGGTGGCCTCTATCACATGTTTATGACAAGGTACCTAGGCTTTGGAACAGGCAGCTGTGGAAAAGCATCTTCAGGCCAGGGCTCACCTCAACTCCTTTAGTCAGTCTAGCAGAACCTTGAAGCTGCAGCATTCAGTGTTTTACTGCCAACTCCAATACAGTTCCTGCAGTGTCTGCTTTGAGCTCTCATTATCATACTCATTTGCAATGCTGACTTTTTGATTGTGGCTCAAACAGCGACCATAGGTCAACTTGTTGCCTGTGACCACCTTAGCTGAATTTCCCATTTCAAAGGCTTTCAACAGAAGACCTAATCATCATCATCCATCTGCCTAAGACCATCTAGAATTTTGCACATGAAGTGCAGAACTTGCTTCTACCTTGAAATTAAAAGCTCATTAAAATACCTTTTAGAGAATCCTCACCCTAATTGGGCTCATAATTAATAGCTGTGATTGCTTCTTTTGTCTCTCAATAGCTTCTATTTTTAAAGTTCGTCATGCAACATTTTCTTCCCAATAACCAAGCACTGCCTTGGCATAACTTTGAAGTTCGTTAATTGTAATAATTAATTGTATTAACAATAAATAAGAGTACAACTAGAAATCAACACATGCAAGCAACAGTTGTGTCTATACAACCAAAGCTTATTATAGGAATGCTGCAGCCTGGCTGTTACAGCTAGCAGATTAAGTACTCCCAGGACTAGGCTTTGCTAAAGATGCTTTCCCTGCTATAGGTAAGAGACAGCTTCTTCATATTGAAGAAATAAAACTGCTCATATACTATGTCTTTCAGTGCAAATCAAAGGTTGCTAGTTCATTGTATTAAAAACTATCTAATATATTTTTCATTTGACAAAAGGTCAAATAAAATCCACTCAGTGCAGCAATATTCTATACTCAGTGCTTTCTGCCCAGCAAAAGCAGGGTCCCATTTTGCTCAGCAGCTGTCTTGCTCCCCTTTTGCGGCATTGACCTATGTCACCAGATCATGTCTGATGACTTTCTTAACTAAGGCAGAGGTACTTAACTGGGAATAATGTGGGCAAAATCCAACAGGAATACTCGGTTTTACACTTGTCAGCATGGAAATGTAAAGTCATCTAAAATACAACTTTTGACTATTTGAACAAATGTTGTCACCCATCACAATCAGGAAATACAATCCCATCCTAAGGGTGGTCAGCAAGTTTTGCACTTCCAAAGAGACAAAAGTTGATTACTCAGTTGCTCTTTAGTTAGCCACGCTACTGAAGATGTCCAGTTCTGAGCAGCGCGACTGCTAAGCAGAGATAGAGAAGTAGGGTGGGCAGTGAGAGGACTAACTACCATTCACATTCCTTCTGAAGACTGCTTGATCCTCAGCTATTCTACAGCACAAGTCTCCATACACCAAGGAGCAAATTAGAAATTTTATATGTGTTATATATGTTTTATATATGTATATATATATATATCTATCTGGGTGAGCTTATTTATTACACCAACAACTTCTCACCTTTAAATGACAGACATCTGCCATTCTCTGCAAACCTGACTCAAATCTCAGTGATACAGTAACCATCTGCAGTGATAATGTAATAATTTTCTTTTTTTTTTTTTTTTTTTAAATTTCAGGGGAGCATTTTCCCTTCCTCAAAAACCTCTGCATAGGATCCGTACAATCCTCCATTCTTCACCCTCCTCATATTCACTTTTAACTCCATATGTACCAGGCTGGCATAATGCTGAAGTTTTAAAGAGCAAGTGATCTCACTCAGTACGAGTTGGTGCACTCTGTCCTTTCAGATACACATATATACTTCTGTGCATTTATCTGAGATTTAGCTATACTAATGTGAGTCTTGCATACATGCAGAGGGGAGAAAAAATAGTTTCATCCAGGAAAGTGAAACAAAGTGAAATCAACAGTATTTGATTTCACTAAGTCAGACTTCCAGGTCCACAGAGATTTTGTGGTTTATGTAAAAACTTGCACAAAAAAAATGAGTATAAATGTTCCTTTTCTTACTGTGTAGCTCAGATTCGCTTGTGAATAATCTTAGTCTAATTGTGAAGACTGAAACATGAATAATAGCTGCACTCTCCCATTCTGCAGGGAATAGTCTCATTTTATCACATTATTTCTTTTCTCTCTTTCAGCATATTGCAGTACTAAGAGGTTATAATGGCAGCCAAATAGCTCCCATTTCTACCAGTATTTCTGCTTGTTTACGACTTATTTGGAAAACACGCTCCAGCTGCACTACATGAGGCCATCTACGAGTTGCACTTCACCTCACCTACGTTAAGGAAGAGTCAATACTATGTGTGAGAGAGCACAGAATGTTCACTCTCCACCTTCAGACATCTACCTAAAAGGAGCTGAGATCATATTCCCTTTCCCTCACTCACTACATATTTGCTTCAAATCCAGATGCTAGTCTCAATTCTGTCTTGGCCTGAAATATCCACAGATCTAGCCTTGTCTGGGATCTCAGTCTTCTTGCCTCTGCTCCTCATGCATGTGCTGGACCTATCTCAACAGGCTGGGCAGTTCATATACCTTGAATTGTTGGGGTTTTTTTGTTTTGTTTTGTTTTTTTTTTTTTTGTTTGTTTGTTTGTTTGTTTGTTTTTTTGTGGGTTTTTTTTTTTTTTTTTTTATCATGCATATATCTATTGATCCGTGCAAGTGGAGTAACACTGAGGCAACATGACATTTTCCAATCTGTTCTTAAGCGTGGCAGGCATCTCCAGTGTGTACACTAGTTCTCTTTGAGGTGTTGGGTTGAGGAGACAGCTAATAGAACTTGAAATGTGCCATGCATTTTAAAAAACACAGTTTGAACCCTTATATCACCTCTAAAATTTAATTATGCAAAGTATGCCAGCTGCCCCTTTATAAATAGGGGCAAACCACAGTGCTTGTTTTAATAACTGAAATTAGACACCAGAGAAAATATCTTCAGTCTTGAGAAGGCATATATTTTAGTGCCCAATTTTAAAGAGCTGTTCTCATTTTGTGAGCAAAACTGCCTTCATACAGGAAAAAAAACCCTACCATTAAGAATATACTACTACTACTAACACCTATTCATTATCTAATAATAACACCTTCTTGCACAAGCGATACCTCTGTGAATGTTAACATGATGAATAAAAGCAACACAGGTTCAACAGCATTCAGAAAGAGCTGAGAACTTTTACACCTCTTATATATATGATTCACATGCATGTGAAATTTGAAGCATCTGACTGCAAACAGTAAGAGAGAAAGAGATCAGAAATATCATATTGGTTCAGTCACCCAGTGTTGATATTCATTAGCTCCCGCTCCAGTGCTAACCAAAATGTGTCGTCAGAGTCCACTCAGAGAGCTGATCAGCTTTAGTCTGCTCCTGGTCTGCCTTTTCAAGACAGAGATGAAGCTAGTAAGAACACCGAAGTAGGAACCTTTCAAAAGCCAACTCTGTTGGAGAATATGGGCAAGGCCACTCAGATGAACAGCCCTGGGGAACCAGCCTCATTGTTCCTGGCCGTCTGAGGTCCTGGGCTGTTTCCCAGTTGACCTGTGCCTATGGCTGGTCTAGAAACTGGTGCCTCTGCAGATGATTTCTGTGCAAGGGCTTCCTGAGAAACAGAGCACGCCATGAATATGACTGTTGCTTCCTCCCCATCTTCTAGGCGTACATTAGATACACCAACTATGCAACCTGAACACTTTAGTTGATAATTAATTATGACCTGAAAAAGAAAAGCGGTCATCATCTGATTATCTCCATCCACTGGGTTATGGAACATGAACAACCCAAAAATATTTTATTTTTGACTCAGATAATTGAGCTTTGCCTTCTAAAGGCTTCATTCCTTTCTAGTCTCTTCTCTGCTCATCCTCCCACCTTTGAAAAGTCTTCCTTCTATTCTGTGCTGGCAATCACTTCTTCTTAATGCCCTACATCACATCAGAGACTACAATGCCCTGTGCTTTCAGAGGCACAAGCTAGCATAACCATTTTTAATCTGTGTTTTTCAGGAGTTCCTTTTACGCAATATGCATATTTATGAAAAACTTTTCATTAAAGTCAGATTGCTGAAGCACAAAAAACACATGCTAGGGTCAACCAAGTGACAGTCATAACTGTTTTCAAAATAGATACAAGTTTTCATGGTGTATGAATGGCATAAAAACATTAAGAAATAATATTAGAAAAACCCACATACCACACAAATGTGACCCATCACCTACTGTGAGGAAGAGATAGGCAGAAGCTACTACATAGTAGGATATAAGGTAAGTAAAGGGTGCAAGAGAAGTGAGCTCCACAATAATATTTGACGACTAAATAACGGTCTTGAGGGGATAACCATCTTTCCTACAGGATATCTCTTTCTAGTTTAGAAAAAAGAAAGAACTCATAAATGATGAGCTGAGCCTGAATTATTTAAAGAGAGGAAAAACAAAACAAAACAAAACAAAAACATCAGAAAAATAACAGAACAAAAGTCAGTATTGTACAGAGATTTTGGAAGGAATAATATCAGAAAATCATGTAGCTTAGGTGAAAGCGCTTTCATTTGCTCTCAGCCACAGAAGAGTTATTTTGCAAGAAAATGAAACAAAAATACATCAAATACTTGAAGTTTCTCTTAAACATTCCAAAGCCACTTGAGTTTGTATGCACTCAACACAATCACATGCCCACTGCAAGTATGTTTAAGGATTCATTAGTAAGGCAACCACTACAGTCTTTTTAAGTCATGAATTGCTAATATTTACCACACTTAAATAGTAAAAACAAAACAAAATAAAATTTAAAAGATCACAGGATTTCACCTAATTTGGCTTTTGATCACCTAATTTCATCTGCTGTATTTTATACAGCAACAGCACAGTTTCAGCTAGTAAGTGTTAGCTGAGTTTTACAGCACTTTTACATAGGGCAGATACATACAGAAAGGCCAATCAGTCTTCAAAACGTTAATTATGTTAATAGCATTAATAAACATTTAATTATTTATAAATAATTTTTATTTTTATTACTTATTTTTTATATATAATTATTTATAAATTCTTAGCCAGCAAGAGTTCTGCTACAGACAAAGTCAAGGCAAACAGTACCAAGGGTTCTCACTACTGACACTGTTTTTACTCCACATTATCCTTAAGTGCTTATTTCCTTAAAAAAGACAGTGCTTAGTAAGCTAGACAAGAAGTTAGAAAGCACTGACAACTCTACACAAACTTTCCTCCAAGATGGCTGTTGTGGACAAATCATTCCTTCTACATTTACTTTTCATTTTCCATTGTGGCAGTATAATACAGAATTGAAAAAATAATAAGATAGCTTAAGGTTTTCCAAAAATTCAATAGCCAGACTAAAAAGATCTTAGGCACTATGCCCCCAAAATCTTTCTAAGGTCATACTTTCACTATTTTTCTTTTAAAATATTAGTCAGAGCTGTTGCAGAAAGGATCTGATTTTCTTACCGAGAAATCATTTCCAAAATAGAAGAATCATATCCTATTACCAGCTCTTGAGTCTTCCATACAAAACCCCAAATTCCACGTTCCACAGAGAAGAATAAACTGTTGCAAGTGCATCTATGCCAACAGTTTAGATTGATGTGTCTTTCAAAGAAGCATCAGCAATAATCCCAACAACAGGTCAAGGTCACAACCCCCAAACAGCAAAATGAAAGCCTAGAGAACAGTGTTATGGCGGTGCTAAAAGCACTAGTTTTTGAACATCAACCATCCTACAGAACCATCACTAACACCATATCCCATCACCAGCTTCAGATTCTTGCTAATACTGGAGTTGCCCAAGAGCCTTGGCTGCCTGGGTGGAAGTATCATTATCTTTATTCTGCTGCAGAAAGAACTTCCACACATCCAAGGATTCATCTTGACCTTCAAACTCCCATTGTCTACTAGGATTATTTCTGAAGTTTCAAAACTCTGATCAGCCTCAAACAGCTTCCAGTTACATTACATAATGTTACATTACGTCAAAATAATGTAGAATTCCTCTCCTAAATTAAAATGCTCTGAAATGCATGATGGGCAACATTAATTCTTGTACTAGTGAGAAGTGTAAGGTCCAACAGCTTGAGAGCCATTAAAAAGAAGATTGATATGCATTATATCCAAGGTGTGCTAAGAATTCGATGCAGCCCATTGATTCTTCTAATGGCAGGTCATGAGACAGCAGACCTTATAACCTTGATATCATACAAGAGCATATGTTAGATAGATTTTTTAGAAAGCTCTGGAAACAGCTAACTGACAATCTTCTTTTAATGATACTAGTTTGTAACGTGGTAATGGTATGGACTAGTTTAACAGAAGATTAGATGTGACAAAAATGGAAGAAACTTTGAAACCTCTTGCAAGCTAGACTGCCAAAAAGACTTGAATTGAAACATGTTGTGGTAGAACATTTTCAGTGACATAAATTTAGTATGGGTGACTTATAAGGTAATAAACTTTTTAGTTAAATATATATATATATGATTAAATGTCCTTCATATAACACCAAGCACATTATTAAAACAGTTTATCTCCACTCAAAGCTAGTGAAGTTGCACTTAAAAAAACACTACCTAGTGCTTTATATATTACAAAGGAAAAATAGTTCCAATATTCAAATCAAATATTTTAATGGCAGATGTAAAGTTGCTAGTTTTAGAAGCAAAAATCTAGTGAAAAGTACAAACTTCATGTAGAGGCACAACCGCAATTCAAAAAAGTGGAATTTTTATTAAGGTAAATTCTTAGTTTACCAAAGAAAATGTATTTTTATGGTATTTGAAAAGCCCTGCTTCAAAAAAGAATCAAGGAGGTCACCTGTAAGAATTTTCTTTCATTGTTTAATTATTATCGCTGTAAAATAATTGCAAAATGAATTTTAGCATAGTCTGTCAAGACCTGCAAGTAACCACTGAGTATTTATTTCTCTATTCTTTCCCCTAATACAACACCTAATCCTTTCAAAAAGACTCAAGTTATGTCTCTGTCCTCCTCCTAAAGAGAAATCAAGTCACAGAACAGAAAGGGAAACACAGGGGAAACACAAAAACCAAATAAGAGGATCGTGGGCAGAATATCTTCCTAAGTAAGTTAGCCATGGTCAATCCAATCTGCTTTTCTTTTTAAAAAGCATATGCCCTAGACCATAAACAGTGAAACATCACAGGGATCTACATTTATGTAAAGAATCATCCTGCTGGCCCTGATGTGGGTTGTATGAAACCGTGGCACTAAATTAGAGTAAAATTAGGTAAGGCACATGGGAAAATTTTTGAAAGTTATGTCTGATTTCATAGGCATTGAGATAAGGATGACAACAACCTAAGCAGCTGCTATTTAAGCAAAGAGATACAAGAATGGCAAATTTCAAATGATCTTTTAATAGAGGGAATTAGGCAACAGCTTGATTAACGACAGCACAGTAGACCCATATTGCTCAAGAACATAATTGAAAGATGAATGCACTGAAGAGATTAGAAGGGTAAGAAAGGGGAGGGCAAATATAATTGCAAGGAAAAATTAAATCCCAGATGTCTGATTTGCCTTTTATTTACAACAGCATAACAAATCTACTCAACTAAAATGGAGAAATGCTCATGGCAAAGCCATTATCAGGTTGGTGAGCAGAATCCTGGTATCAAGTGCTAGTGTAGCCCAGTTGCAGCTTTTGTATGTTAGAACAGGGAATAGAAAGTAAATGAACATGAAGACAGAGCAGAATTCAACCTTAAATGATGCATAGTGTCTTAGGAAGGAAATGTTGCAATGTACCTTAATGAGCCCAAAAGCTCACCAAAATCCATATGCAGACATGTCATAACAGAGAACAATATTTACCAAACTGCATATAGCAAAATAAGGACAAATACAGAAGTAAAACCCCAAAATTGAACTTCTGACCTCAAAGTGATACCTGTTCTCTCTCAAAAGCCTTCTTCTAAAGCTCAGAGCAACAAACAACAGGTTGCACTAAGCTGCACCCTAACCACGTTGGAGACAGGACATAGGGAGAGGCCATAGACATTGCAAAGCCACAGGACTGACCTTTGCTGGTCACTTTTTTTTCTGATTTTTCTCTGAACCAGGTAACTCAGTCTAATTTGTTTGAGCTTGATCTTGGTTTAAATGATTGCACAGTCTAATTCCTAATGATATTACAATTTTGAAGTAGCTCAAAGACAGTGATATCAAGTAGCTACAAAAGATAGAACATAGTGGGTACAAGGAAACTGATATTCAGAATTGCGGAACAGTAGACAAAGATCAGTGACAGGGCTGGAGGGCATGAAGGCTTTTGTTGTCCCAGCTAGCCTCCTGCAGACCCACGCCCTTCCTATGGGTGCACAGCACCATTTCAGCTCCAAGCGGAGTCCCAGGTGCCACTGGAGTCCTGCCACGAGCCTTCCCACACACAGCCCTATCCTCCTGCTCCTCCTGACTAGTTGGCTGGGCTTCCTTGCACGACCTCAGGCCTGACTGGTCCCCTCACACTTGGTGACCTGCAGCTAACTGACCATCTGTCAGGGTCACCGGTTTGTCGTCAGCGTTGCCCATGTAGCTTGGCCACAGCAAGTCTCTATGACCCACCTTCCTGGAGAAAGCAAGGTGAGTGTTGAAAAAAGGCATCAAAAAGACACCACACATACCTCCAAAACTGAAAACTCATACAACTCCAACCAGGTGCCCCTCATTATGGGGGAAATACTTCCTTCACCATTAAGATGATCTACATCCTCCTGCCCATGAGGAGTCTGGTGCACTGGCAATCCACCCTAGTTCCGCCACAGATCTCAATGTAACCATGCGCTCAGCTGCTGCACAAAGTGGAGCACAACATCCAGGAAAAATGATAAACTTAAAACAGTATGTATATAAGCAAAATAATACTACTGAGCCTTGATAATAATAGTACTTTTTGTAATAATTTGTTCTAGATGAATTCTTTGATTATATTGTTAAAATATAGTTAGGCTAACAGCAAAGTCACTGCTTGCTTATAAGGTGACCACCTTCATCTCAGATTCCACATGCTGTAATATAAAAAACTGGAGAATCTGGGCAACCTAGGCTACAATTTGGATGCAACAAATTCCACTTCTAAACTTAAGAGTATTTCACTAGCTAATGGTATTTCAGATTTTCTATGTAAACCCCCCAAGAAAAGAGATTGCTTATTTTGTTTCAGTAGTTCTCATTTTCTACAGAGACAGAAAATGTCATCTAGGAAGAAGCATCATAATTTGTGCATGAGTTGGCAAACTAGCGTAGTGGTGCAACCATCTACAAAACTGGTGTTTTGCCACTATTCTAGATCTTCAGGACTTGTAAGACTTGTTCTTACTATCTCCCTGAACTCAAAAGAATCCTTAATTTCTAGCTGTACCGTACCAGCTCATTATATTTATGACATACGTTTTGGGGGAACAATGATTCACAAGCTAGTTACCCAAGAAACTTGGTTAAATCTCAGGAAGATTTTTAGACTGAGATTACATAGAGGAAAGTAAGCAGTGTTCTGAATACTAATTTTCTGTTCCTCTAAAGCTTCATGTGTAAATGTGTCATATTCCTGTGAAATTAGAGTTCTATACCAAAAATGGTATATGCACAGGCACCTAGAAATAGCAAGGCAAGCTACGAATATTCCTATGGGTGAAGTTTTAGACTTGCATTCAAGGCTTTGGAATAAATTTGCATAGTTCTAAGAATATAATTAGACCAGATGGAACATTATACTTATGCACCTACGCTCCCAGCAACCACGTATCAAGTTAGCTTGATTATTTCTGTACAACATGGCATTGCTTTAAAGAAAAAAAAAATGCAAAGGGTAAGTTTCCTACAGCGTTAGAAAGGCTGAATGACAGCAGTTATTAATAATGTGGGGAACAAGTTATATCAACAAAGCACATGAAGGCTGCTTCGTTTTGCTCCAATAAGCATGACTCTGCAAGTGTTTGTTTGCCCCAGGAACACAGGTAGGCCATTTGAACTGTAGTCAATCAAGTAATCATCTAGTAGGACTCCGTTAACAGTAGAAATTTGGCCTGTGTTACTACATGTTTAGCAGTGTGTTTCTCAGTAGTGCAACAGCACACAATTACTGTCATATTCTCAAGAATGCATTTTATTTTAAAACTGGTCTGACAGCTAAAATTTCCTTCAAAACAAACATTAGCACATCAAAAGCATTTTATCTTAAAAACACTGCTCAACATATGTTCCTACACTCAAAGCAAAAGCAGAAGTGAGAGAGCCCTTACCTCCCCTTTTGTTTAACTTGGCATATCCCGGCACGTAGCTACTCGTCATGGATGATGAACTGCTGAAGGAAGAGTGGGGCAGCGCTGAGACCAGAGGCTCGTCACATTTTTCTGAAAGACAAGAAAACAGATTTGCTCTATGTTGTCATTCTGTCGGACGCTTTGAGGAGCAATGCAGCCTTCCATTTTATTTTGGGCAATACCACAGGCTTCTTGTTTGTGTACATGTGGGAGGCATTTGGATACAAACTAGCAGGAGGAAAACGCTACAGCCCACTACATGTTACAAAGGGAAAAACAAAGCATGGGGAGACTAACGATTTTTTTCCAAAGACTTCAGTAAGGTTTGGTAATAGTAATGCATAACCATGGGCCACCACTCATTAAGGATAGCATAAAAAAATTGTTATTATGGTGAGAGCTTCAAGATAAACTTTCGTTGCTGTGATGGAACTGCTGATAATCTGATATTCAGGAGAAAAAAAAAAAGAGGAATTGGCATACATGAATTGATGCCTATGAATTATCACATATTACAGATTTACTGAGAAAATAAGGAAATAATCTTTTAATCTTTTTCTAATATAATCTCTATAATCCATTTTGAGCACTTCACTTCTATTTTACTAGGTATAAAGAAGATTAGCTTGGTATTAACATCCAAAATGGATATGGGGGAGATAGGAGAAGGGAGTCAGAATCAGTGCCTTGCTAATAAGGAAAAGTTTCAAAGAAATTTCTTAAATTACACAACTTTGAAGGAAAGAGCTGGACATTTTCAGACATGCAGAGCAGTTAGTGCACTGCCCTTGGCTCTGCTTTTTTCCTCAGTTACCCCAGTGAAAGTGGGAGACGCGTAGGTTAAATCAGCCATCGACATCATCTGTGCAGCCTCACCACAAATGAAAGAAGCAACCTACACCAATGAGCTTGACATATATGTTATAAAAATTACAGTAAATTACAAACCATGCTGCAGACTCTGCTTTAAGTGGAAACACCTTCAGTGTAGGCACCTGGAAAGCAGCAGGCCTAACACTGTGCCACAGGAGCAGACTTGGGTATGACCCTCCGGTGCATGCAACCCTCCCCAGAGTCCAGGCCTGGCTCATGTGTGGGGAAGCCATCAATCTTACCCTCAGAAAAGGAATTTTGACGGGATTTTAACTCAGGAAGATGTTTTCAAGAACTCATGTCCATGCCACAGAAGAGGAGCCTCTATAACTGCCCCCTCCCACACTGTGCAGTTGCCCATCCACAAGTCCCAGTGGGGCCAGTCCTTGGAGGTACACCATGATCTGCATCCCTTTTCCCACCAAACACCTCCCACAGGTACAGTCCTGCTTGCTAAGATAGTGGCAGCAGACCAAGTCACCAAAGCACAGCAGAGACATTTACCTACGCTCTGCTTCTGGCACTCTTCTGGTTGGGTTGGGGCTGTTTGCATGTTTCTAAGTTGAGTATTGTTGGCCACTCAGCTCACTTAGCCAGCTAACACTGAAAATGAAGTCATTTGTCCTTAATTCTCCTGACGAGATTAAAAATAGATAAAAACGTTTTTAAAGCAGGAGAATACTTAGAAGCACTCTAAGTACTCATAGCAAAGCTTCTTGATAGCATTTGCCTATGCTTGTCTAACACAATAGCTACTGCCAAGAAAATGTGTCCTCAGTAATACTGAAAGCTTAAGCTGAAAAATCTCTTTTGTTTGCCTTTTTTTTCCCTCTCAATATTTCCAAAGGAACTCTGCTAAAAATTAGTTATTAATAAAAAAGAAATTAAGCACCTAGTTTCATTGGAAAGTATAGCCATATTTAAGAAAAAATTACATACATCTATTCCTTTAATGTAGTAAGATATTTATTGCATGCTTACATTTTCGTGTATGCTTCTATATACATACATACATACATAGAAACCTTAAAACAAACATGCTCATGGAGGGTAAATGTTAAGGAAGAGTCATCAGCACCATGCAGTCCCCCTTACGAGTCATGGAGTCTGCTTTACCCAACACAGGGCCCATTCCATCTCTCACATGGGTAGTGATGCTCAAGTAACCCATCTGAACCCATGACAAAAGGTTTTTTGCTACATAGCATCCAATCTTGCTCTCCTTGCATTTCCAAATATGTTAGAATTATATTCAAAGGTTATATCTAAGACAGATTTCCAGTTTTTAAACCAAATCCTTAAGTTTATATGATTGCTTTCTCCTACACAGTCCCACATTTTCTAAGTGACCACAGCACTTCTTTCTCCTTCTCATGCACCCACCCTCTTTCTTTATTTATTTAATGAGAGGAAAAAGAAAATCTTGCATCTTTGCAGGAAAATATCAGGCATAGGCAGGTCTAGTGGTAGCAGTTTACTACTGTTGCAATTTGACAGATCACTGAACATAATGGGATACTACAGGCCACAATATTTTAACAATGCTTGTAAAGCAAAAAACCTATCCTAATAGAACAGAAAAGCTTAAAAAAGGCATCAAATACCATTAAAAGCTTAATTTCATACTGTGATCTGTAGAGGAAAAAATAATGGTGGATTTTAGACAATGTTTGGAAACAATCCACCACAACTGAATACTACCATCTCCAAATAGTAAAAATAACTTCTCTCTCAGACTGCAGTAACTATTGAGGAAGTCTTTATCTTCTCCTCTTATTTTGACATAGTATTTATGGCCACTTGTGGTGAATCCAAACGAAAACAAGTAGGTAGAAAGTTGTTTAGAAACAGCTATTTTCTAAGGCATCACTGCCTCAGAAGCAAGAGACTGGCTTGTCTCTTGTCTCCACTCCTTGGTTGCAAAGGAATATGCCAGGCAAATTCGTATAGTCTAGTGCATAGTCTAAAATACCTGCCTGCAGGGAGTATCATTGTAGCTGCTGGGGTGATCACAATTTTTGGAACCTTTTACAAACACATTTAATCTGGTGTGAAGGTGTATTATGAGAATTGTAATTTAACTTTCAACTTGAAAGGGTCAAAATCAGAGAAAAAGGATAATATCTGTTTTAAGTTTTCCCTCATTTTTTATGCCGGCCACGGGAGGCCAACTAATATCTCACTTTCTTGCATTTATGTCATCTTTCATAAATGTTTAAGCCTAAATGTGAGAGCAGATTTTTATCTTATAAAAAAGAATCACAATGAGAGACTTATAAGAAAGGATTATATTTAAAAAAGAATAGACATATTTTTAAAATTATTAAATGCCATCAATAACCCATTGCTGTAGGCCAAATAGAAAAGAAAAAAAAAAAGGGGGGAGGGGGCTGCTAATACTTCTAACCCTGTGTAGAAGTTCCACTAAATACACTGAACTACCTAAACTTTCTTCATAAGATGAAATGCTGCTATACTACAGATTTAAAAGAAAGAGAGTCCTTGGGAATGTTTGGTTCTTTCAGCAGATTTAGCTATTTCCTGCAGAATTCAATTTTTCACTTACTAAAGCCAGAAGTGTATATACCTTCTTGTTACTGAGATATAATGGCTTTCCCTATATAAGTCAGTGTACTGTGCCCTGTTAATCAATTACAGGGCACACTCTCCTGACAACATTGTAGCACCAAAGAAATAAACTCTCCTCTGTACCATTTATCTCAGCAATGTATTAACACCCAAGCCAACCTATGTCCATTTAAATGCAAACTTGCCAATTCAAACACACACTTCTACACCATTCACTTTCATTCAGATAGAAAGAGCGGATAACAACATCGTAGGTATGATAGCATTTGCTACTCTGACTTTCCTAGCAAGAGGGTAATTGTAGTTTTTTTCCACCAGCAGAAAGCAGGTGTTAAAGGTTTGCTTGAGATCCAGATGACTGGACATTAAAAAGAAGAAAGTTCACTAAAAGCTACTAAATGCAAGTGCAAAGCCTCTACAAATCCCTAGCCCCAGAATTCCTAGAACTAGATATCAAGGAAGGATTCCCTTACCTTATTCACTGTCTTTCTTAGGCAGCAACTCTTGAAAATAGGATATCAGCTTTGACAGACCTTCAGACCTGTGTGCGGCCTTTGGCACATTCTCATGCTCACACTCCACAAAAATCAGGCCCTAACCACGACACAAAGCTGAACATATAGATACTGCTCAAAAACCTGAAACTTAATTCTCACTGTACCGGAGACGTCAATGGCAGATAGCGGATGCTATCTCTCAACAAAGCAGCCCGTTTGAGTAAACAAAAGAAGCTCTAGTCTACCATACCTCACTGACACTTATATAGCAGTCACAGGTTGGAAGATAAGAAAAGTTGCACATTTGCAAGTTTTAATAAACTGAAGCAATGCATATTTGCAGTGGCAGGTGTTTGCCATTAACAAGGTGATGTGTGAGGAACTCTCAACTGTTCAGAAAAATGCCACCAACAAAGCCAAAAAAAAAATCTACATATAAATAAAAAAAAAAAAGCAACTTACAAGAGCACTTCTGGAGAACAAAAGCATTACCATCGCTGTGGCCCACCACATAATGAGGAACAGTCCCTATGAAAAATAAAAATTGGATTCACCCCTCCAAAGTCTTCAGTCAAGGTTGGATTCCCATTCAGCTTAGAATCCATTATCATGCTGTTGCTCTGGAGTGCTAGTTTAAAGACTTAAAGAATAATGCCAACAATGACTCGAGGGCAGGAGGGGGAGACCCACACATCATCTGTGTATCCTAGAGATGAAGTCAGTCTGGCTGGTCAAATTAAGTGCAAAAAGGGTAAGTGAATAAAATAATACGGAATTTTAGGTAAAAAAGAGCCAGAGTCCATTGATAGTAAACTATGAAGAGATTAATAAGTATGAAGTGCAGTGTTAAAATATACTGCTGTTTGTATGACAAAGTTTTCACCTAGCAAGCACAAGATATTACTAGCATCACCAATTTATTAACTATACAAAAATCCTGCTTAATGCAAGAAAAGTTTAAAGTAACTTTTAATCCTTACTTGTAATGCAAGAAAACTTCTTTCTAAAAACATAAATCATAATGTAAATCCTGGGCAGCAAGGGAGAAAAGCATATCATCTAGGTTTAATTTATACTGTGTGCTAAATGATAGTTCCCCTAAACATCTTTTTCTTACTTTTTGAATGTGTATTTTCTCTGCAGTGTGCTCAGGTAAAAGAATAGGAGGCAAAGCACTCGAGAAAAGCAGTCATTAGACTGTAAAATCACTCTGAAATATGGATAAAGACATATGGATAGCCACACATCTCTAAGGAGAACCAATAGGAACATTAATATGGCTGGTATCGACACATTGAGATAATCTTACACCTCATACTGCATAGATTTTATATTCTACAGTTAATCATCTAACATGTTTAACTCACAAGGTGGAGTTTGGGTAACCCTATGCCCAAGGAGGGTAGTTTGGTAGAATGTTTTATGGGCTGTTCCCAGTGCACTTTTAAGGCAATGTGATCATGATGCTACAAAACAGCTCAGGGTCAATGACACCATTGCCTGCTCTGCACACACGCACATAATTTACCAGTTACCATTCCCCATTGGGTGTCAGGAAGTCAACAACCGTCTTACCTAAGCCTCATTTGGCTTTTTAGTCGCTCTTTCTACTGACATCTGTTGTCTGGATCAATATTTCTCACCATGCTCTTGTGAATATAGTGCACTTGCCCTATGGCAGAAGTCTTGAGCTTTCCTGACGTGATTGACGTTTCCCAGGACAATTCTCGACATATCACTAGTGAGCCAAGTTCATGTTCAGCCTCATGAGCAAGAAGTCCAGGCATAACTGAATCTTTTCTCTAAACATTTCCAGAGTTGAGCTGTAATCTAAAAGATCAGAGCAGCTCTTATTGATCTTCTGAAACGCTTCATATTCCACTTTAAGTTGTGTAATGCCAATAGAGATAACACACTGCTGCTCTAAAGTAGGGTTGCTGCTGAAGAGGAAGGAAATGTAGCAGCTGTTTTCACCACTCCATGGTGAAGTCATAAGTTAAATGAGTTCAGAGGTTGCCACAACTTCAACAGGTGAAGGTTATCTTTTATTGAAATAAACAACAATTCCTCCTCTATGTCCTTCTACACCTTTCTCTAGGGTGAGGAGAAAGTGTGCAGCCATGTAGTTCATGGAGATTACTTTAGAAAACAGGTAACAAGGTCCACTTTATGCTCATTCCTACTTCTGAATTATTCATTGGGCAACACTGAATGAGCCACAGGTTAAATTTCTGGATGATACTTAGATGCCCAAAGACACAGGCAGTACCTTGTGAGATTTTTCTAAAGCATCTTTACATTTCAGCTTTGTTTCTGACACTTTTAGACTAATTTGGAGAATAGCCAAAGCCTTTCAATTTCAAAACGCAGAGATATAGCTACATTTTAGGACCCTATTCGATCCAAGGACCAGACTATACACAGAAGTGTGTAAAATGTTCTAGAACTACAGTATGATGCTGTTTGACATTTAATGAATGACAACACAGCCAGAAACATGCTCCATGGTCCTATCCAGACTTTAAGTATCTTTAATAATATGCACTCTATGTCTGTCCTAATTTTCAGTAGTTAGTTACAGTGACCTACAACACTATCAAAAACTCTCCTAGGTATCCTTGGCTAAATACCCAATTGTTAATCTTTACAAATATTTAATGGTGCACAGCCTCTAGAAATTCAGGCTTAAGAATATTTCAACTTTAACTTTCACAAAAGCCAACTAAAAAGTGCATTAAAAATTCGGGTACTTTCATTTTGCAGAAAAACATTCATAATGGTTTTTAATTCAGATTTTTTTTTCCACTATTCTGTTTCAAAAAGGTAGCACTTAAAATAAAAGTAGCATTAAATGCAGTATTTACTGCCTCTAGACTATCTTTCCAGCCAGGCTTTTATAGGAAAAGATCATGGAAATCTCACCCTTTGGATAAAGGGGGTTTTATCTCCTTAAAATGAACCAAGACCAAAAGCAATCCAGACCTTCATGTTTGTTTTAGAGCCTACAGAGCTCTACAGCTATCTTAATATTGAGAATCACTGCAGAGCATCCTACAGTACATTGAGAATTTGGCAACTGTTCATACCACCCTGCTGGTGTATCTTACAAACAAGTTCACGAACTCCTTTGTGTATCGTGCTACTGAAAACTTGTATGAGCAACACCTTCCCATCTATTCCCTTAGTTTCTAAAATAATTGGGCCAGTAGTAGCTGAAATAGCCCAAAGCACGTCCCCTTGGCTGCACACTGGGGATTTGATTACAGTGTCCAGAGCACAGGGAGAACAACAGCCTCTTAACCCCACGCAAAGCGATTCATACAAATTTTCCTAGCACATCCAGGGCTCAGGTGGTGCTTCAGTTCTTAACCTTCTAACATTATTTAGATATTATTTCACTTTTTGTTTACAGCAAACACTTCTAGTAGTTTTATGGTAATGACAGGGTACTCATAACAAGCAGGAGCTCTCTACAGCCAGGCTCCATTCAGTGGGAGACAATATTAGTGAAAAAAATAACAGTGTTCTGATATCACAAAAGTGTTTTGCATGATTTTTTTTCAAAATTTATTCTTAATATCTTAATACCTTAAGTGGTCATTGAGAACAGTAAACAAAATTAGTACCTGAACCAACCTGCCGTAAGGTGAACTTTGTCTGTGGAGGTCCACCGGGGCAACCCTACAAGCACAGTGTGAGTTCACATCATGATGTACAGAACAAGCCATCACACGTGCAATATGGGCATCCCTGTGAATAAACTTTTCCTTTTTGACAAAAACATCTAAGTTTTCCTGTAACCTCATCCAAACTTCCAACTAAAGCTGAACACAACATCCACCAAGTTTAGCAAGGCAGATCCTGATTAAATTTGGTCATTGACATAACCATTTTGGATTCATTTTTCCAAAAACCTACGACATTTCAGAAAATCTATGGTTTGGCATGAAACCACTGCACTGATGTTTTAAGGTAAGATGACAACTATTATGGAGCAACCAGGCTGCTTCTTCACTGTCTTTGTAGCTACATATGATTTTTCACAGACAGAAGTATCTATCAGCATTAAGCCTGAAGTCAGGTTGCATTAAAAAATTTAGAGCAAAGCACTGTGCGTGCAAAGGCTTCAGTTTGATGGTTATTTGGAACAGATGAGGGCTCTGAAAAATCTTCTCAATTTATCTTGTCAAGTCTGATTTAACTTAAAATACATTAGCCAATTAGCAAGTTTGTGTTCTTCCTCACTCTGCCCTATACCGATATGCAGTAGCAGCCTTTTTAAAAAAATGTTTTGTTTACTTTATCACTCATGGATAAAACAATAATACATAAAAATTTTCCTTAATAAGCTTTTTTCAATTCCCTAAACCTACAGTCAGTTTATCATTACTTTAGCAGGTTTCCTTCTCCAAGATAAAAGCTTAATTTAAAAAAGAGAGCAAGATCTATAAAGATCACGTACTTATTTTAACAGTCTCCTTACTTATGGCAGTTTTATATCAACATAAATCTACTGATTTCAAAGCTGTTGCACTAGGCTCTAGGTTCAACCACCTTTAAGATAAAAACAGCCAGTATGAGATTTCAAAACTGCTAGATACTTGCATAGGAAAACAAGGCCAGAGAGTAGCAAGTGGTAACCCTCAAATCGTGTAGCACAAGTACAGAAATCTATGCACAAAATTGAGCATAGAAGAGAAATAGCAAATCATTTCACAAAAACAAAATAAGCTCCATAGCAGATAATAAAACAGTCTGATTTATCCATTTGCAGATTAATATATTTGACAGAAGTCTCACAGCAAAGCTAATTTACAGTGACAACTAATTCCCAACTAAAAGCCCTTCACACAAGAAAACTATCCTTCTCCTCCAGCAGCAGGGGAGGGGATTGAGATTCCACTAGATCAGGAAAAGGTTGCCTATATGCAGTAGAGAAGAGTTTCTCTGTGTGTATGGCATGAGAGAAACACAACTTAAAGCTGCACTCACTTCTCTTTCCAAGACGCTTTATTAGTTCCACACACAGTTGGTTATTTCCTTCACCCCTTGGGAAAAACAGATATGTCATCCTCACAGCAGAAAGTAGCTAATACTCGGCTACTTATCGACTGCCTACTGCTAGAAGGGATGATAAAAGCAAAAACTGAACGGCCTGTGAGCTATGAAATTAAACCGTATTACACAAGGAGTTGTGCTTTTTTTTTTTTTTTCCCTCTCTCACAGGAAAAGCCAAGAGAGGTCTAACCTTGATTTCCTTCCTCCTCAATCTAAGCTCTTGCCTGCCATGAAGCACCATATGAAAGACATGACTCTTCAGTGCCTACCACAAAGGCGGATTTGCTGGAACTGCATTCCCCATCAAAAGAGCATATTCCATTTCAAAAGTAGTATCAAGTGATCATATAAATTCCGACAGGATGATACATTCATTTCACTAAAAATATCACTAAAATAATTCCTGAAAAGATACTTCAGCTGATGAAAGTTAAGAAACACATCAGTTTTTAACCTCAGCATTGCATCCATCTAGGGGGCATATGGCATGTACTTAATATCCCCTTGCTCCTAATTTAGGTTCCCTGAAAGAGAAGATCCTATTATTTTCAACTAAAGCATTCAAAAGTAAAAGCTGCTGCATGTTTTGTTCTTTCCTGTACTTGAGATTTTTTGATTTTTGATGGAGATATTTGTGGTGAGATAGTATTTCCCATGTTCTATAATTCCTAGAGACTTCAGTAATTAGAAAAACTGATGTAAAAAGACAAAATTAAATTTCAAGATTGCTGCCTAACAGATGATTCTTTAGGCTTAGTTACAGTAGCTCAATTTGATCAAGCTAGAAACAAAGCAACAAAAACTGGCATTAAGAAGATTTTTTTTTTCTTTATTTTAACACTTGGGCATGTCCAGCCTATGCCCTTTTCTGTTTCATTCAGTACATGTGATAAACAGGCAAAATCCACAAATACCGTATTTAAGCATTCTGCCAACCTGTTTCTTCAGGGGAAAAACAAAAACAAAACCAAACAAAAACACATACAAAGCCTGAAACCTCCAAAGAAATCCAGGAACACTGGATAATAGGTAAAAAAGAATGTCCTAGCCCAGATTTCTAAATTCTTCACCGTACTGCAGGTTGAAAACAGCAGGCTACTTCATAGAAAGCCTGTAAGATAAAATATTCAGAGATAATTGTTGTACACGCTCCAAAACTTAAACCAATTATGTAACACAGCTATGATTTTTGACCCTAGAGGCCCAAATTTCTTTCACTAGCAACTGGAAAGAACTATGTAAATCACAGCAAGCAAGCAAACATTTTGATATGCAAGTGTAAAATGTGCAAGCTGATGCCAGCAAGCAGTCAGCATCCCCGGGCACACTGAAGCAACGGAACTACCAGCTAAGTACTTGAGGGCAGCAGCTTTACAGAACACATTTTACCAGTATATTTTGTCTTATTCCTCAAGTTTTGAGAGCATCTAGAATTTGCTAATTAATCTGAGATATTACATTCACCTTCTTAACATTTGCTTCCCTAGCTGCTAAAGAAAATGCCTCATTTCTGTAAGAAGAGATCAAGACTTGCATATGTTTGTATAACAGAACAGCAACAGAAAATGTTTCTTTAAAAGAGACTGATAAATTGGGAACAATGACATAGTTGACTCATCTGTAAAAGGGGAGCCAGCACCACGAGCAAATGGCTACTCAGTCTGCCGGGATATTTCTCCTCCTCCAGCCCTTGCCCCATCATTACTCCTACAGCGAACGCAGGAGCAAAATGTAATCTTAAGCACTCTTAATCTAAGTGATTTATCATCATCAAAAGAAAATAGCAAAAATATTTTAATATCTGTAATTTAATCTTAATTATAGGTTTTTCTCTTTTCAAACTGAGGTAACCAAAGTCAGAAGCATCAGTGAAAAATAGACCTTCAGTTTTTAGATGTGAACCTACTTCAAATGTCATAAAATTCAGTATATAAAAACATCTGCTTTACATGCATACCAACGCTGGCTTTACTTCTGCACTCACTGGTGACAATAAAATCTTAGCACTGGATAATAAAAAGACAGTCCTGTCATTACGGTTCTTATTCATGTGAGGAGATACCGATTTCAAACCACGTGGCTGCTCTTTCTTAAAGGGAATGAGCTTCTAGCAAAGGAAGAGCCCACAACAGCCTTTATTACTCCTTGGCATGGATGTGAGCAGCAAGGGACAGTACGGTACCACCACGTACTGAAATGCAACTTCTGCAACCACCTGCTGGGAAGCCAAGGGTAGCTCAGTTTTTCACTTCATAGGTAGCGAGGTCCCCAGTATCTACTCAAGTCCTTGTTTACTGCAATGCTATTACTGAACAGTACGATTAGTATGCACTCTGGTCGCTACTTTATGTGGTTTCACACACTCTCAAATATTCAAGTATAACAAGTCAGGCTACTTGTTCCCGTTGCATCAGAACACCAGCGCTCACCATGAGCTCTCCGGAGCTACCTCAAGCTGTACCCAGAAAATGTAGTACATTCCCAATGTTTTTATTGGTCTGCTCTAATGAGGAATTGTTTGAAAAATACATAAGCTTCTATTTTCCTTAACTTTAATCTTCTCATAGCATTTTTACAATACTATGAAGCCAAGTAGCTAAGTATGCAGGGATAAAATATGTCAATATGAGCATCTCGGTTATATGATTACACAATCTTAATAACTTTAGGTGAAAAACATTATGAGTACCTTGTTGTTAGCCCATACTACACAAATGCAGGGATTTAAACAATTAAGAGTGATTAATTCCCATGGGTAGGTGCACTGTGTCAGACTAAAGCCATTTAAAATCTATAGTAGCTCACTTGTTATTCTAAAGGAAAAGTTACATTAATCTTCCATTATTTCATGTCTGTCAAAAAGTAGGTGATATTTAGGATTCAGCTATAGGTAGAATTTTACCAAGTAAATTCTTCTGTGTTCTATTTTTTTTTCCATTATTTTGATTAAAAAAAAATGTATTTTGAAGACTACTGCACATTTACTTTTGCTTAAGTTATCATGGTGACATTTTGTTTCTCCCTCCCCTCTGCCTCAGTTTTTGCACTCCCCTTTTTTAACATTTCCTTTTTGTCTCAGATACTTGGAATTAAGGGAAGAAAGGAGGAAAAAAAAGAAGAAGAAAAAAGAAGAACCACCCCTCACACACTCTAATGTTTCTATAGTTCTTCCTTTGGAAGAATTTACCAGCTCTTCTGTGTATTATGGAAATCCAAGCCCACGAGCTATGCAGCAGTCAGTTGTCCGGCATATCCTACTATTAATCTATCATTTTCTGAATACAAATTGTTTTTTTCCTGCCTTACATAATTATCAAATGCAAATGGTGTTGACAATTGCATTGTCTATTATTGTACCCTCATTATCATGCACATTTACAACTGAAGCATTTTTAAGGTCAAGAGTGCTGTGCAATTATGCTTGGTAAAACCTTATTATTACTACATGTTTAACATGTCAGCCGAGGAAAATAGCACAGTTAAATTAGCATATCTGAAAAATGAAGGTGACTTAAAATTATAGCCCATTCCCTCCCATTTTAAGCAGATATTTGAATACTGAGTTTCAAAAACTATACTTTGCTACCTTTCCTGACTCAAGAATTCACCCTACTTTTGACATGAAAGATGCATGTTGTAAATACATATACATATGTATACATATCTAGGCATAGACATATACACACACGGAACAATGTAGAGTCATCCACAGCACTAGGTACTTTGGAAGGAACAGTAAACTGTCAGAGAGCTGACTTTCTATTGACTGTTGCATGCAGCACAAAGGTCTGTGTTAATAACACTCATCTAATAATAATAACACTCACCTGCCTTCAAAAATTTGTTTAAAAGCATCTGCAGAATACCACGTTCACTCAGCAAAGTGAAGTCTCAGGTAGTGAACTTTTCTCTCCAGCTCTTAACTCGCTATCTTCAATGCTCAATTTGCCCCAAGAACAGAACCTACTTTGAAGAGTATCAAGTCACTGATCCCGCTCGAGTGCTCAATTCTCAACAATATAAGATGCACTCTTCCCCAAGAAAAGAAAAAAAAAAAATATATATACACACACATCTATTTAAAAAGATAGCAGCAAAGGATCTCAAAGATGCCGTCTTTCCAGTAAGACAAGGACCACTGAGAATAAGTCAGCCCCTACCAGCATGCATGGAGAAGGCAACTGCATCTGCACATGTCCCAACAAGAAGGGTGCAGTTCAAGGAAGCAAAAGACTTTCACCTATCCTACACAATCATGTCTGCAGTTTGGGCATAGACTGCAAATCCAGAGCCATTTGCTCAAACCAAGAGCTCCATCCCGAATACTCAACATGCATCTGCACAGCAGAGCTATTTTTAAGATAAACCTCTAATAGCAAGTATGACAAACTAGCCTGGCTTCATGCATTATTCTACATTTCAAACAGTCATTTTGAACTGCTTTTCCTGAGATAAGTGCATCAGCAGCAACACTATACCTTCATCAAAGCATTACAATTGTAGCTTCATATATGCATATGCAACAGTGCGTTGTGACCTTTAAACAGGTTACAATGTCCATCACTCTAAGCATAAAAAAATAATGCCACTTTGCAATAAGCCAGCCTCGTATTTAGCCTTTACCAACCTCCAATAACAGGCAGATTGCACTGAAGACTTTGCCTTGTCCTTTTACAGATGAATAGGCTGCTTTACTCCTCCTTATCCAGAATTAGTCTGTGCAAAGGTTACCGGGAAGCTTGAAGCAGGAGATAAAACTGTTCAGCCCTCTCACTCAGCTATGACTGAGTATAAGGCCCCCAGTTTGAACAGGAAAATCCCATTTATCAAAGTCACACTCCAAGTAAGATGATATTGTTCAAGTTTTCCCATCCCACTTCTGAATCCATAATCCAGGGAGTTTTCTAATGTAAGAATACTTCAGATTTTCAGTTCCCATACAAACAATGTCAGAAAGCATTGAAATAAACACAGTAATTGGTATACATGAAATTAAAAGGACAATGGCAAAGTAAAAAGTCAAATCAGTTTATGTCATAAATCTCTCATATTCCTCAAGAAGTTTCCTTTGCATTTAACAAATTAAATGCCTATTTATTATTACCTTCCTGAATTGAAAGAGAAGCTTCTTTTTTGTACTTTTTACTCTCAACATGGATTTCATTAGGCCACCCTTAATTTCTTTTACAAAGTTAACTTTTATGACCAATGCAGTTTGCCAGAATAGTAGCCTGAATGTGTGAAGAATTAATTTTGTCTTATAAATGAATGAACAAGATTGGAGGAAGATGAAATGAATGATTAAATGATTGCAGTTAACCAAAAAGTTCCATTTTGCTCCCTTATGGAGAATGATGGAATATCATTTTATTGAACTCCATTACCCTAATGAGAAGATATTCTACACTTGATCTTAGCCAAAAGGCCGGAGAAGATATTTTAATGACTTTCTGCTCCTGCTTAATGAGGAGATCTCATAATTACTGAAACTACATCTGTTTGATTAATGAGCCTTTTCCAGGATTCACACACACTCTTCCACTTCAGTTGATGATATATACTGGGAACACATGTGTGCACACACACACACACACACTCTTACGAGTTAAGTATACAAGCAGAGGATGAAAAGCACAAAGTACATCATCACTGAGAAACAAATATGCAGGACAAGAAATAGGACTTTTTCATTATTGTTATTCACTGTAGACAAAAGCAGTTGGCATCTTTCTCTCCATTTCTGTGCTTAGTTCAGCAAGTCGATAAAATTTGGAATAACCATGTGAATAAAGCTTGCACTGAAGTGTTATGGCTCCAAATACTATGTCCTCTCTCCCAAGACCAACACGCTCTGTTGTATTAGTATTACAAACATGGTAATATCCACTTAAGAAAAGGATTGCATTTATTAGCAGCTTGTTTTGCATTTCCTCAAACTGTAAGTGAAGCACAAGATGTCTCACACAGTTCTCATTGTGAATTAGGTTCTTACCAAAAAAGAAATGGTGGAAGAGAGACCTTGGAATGAAGACAGTAAGAGCTACATGTAAAAAGCACACAGCGGATACCTTGGTGAGAAACTCCAGAGGGATATTTGTTCTCACAGTTACAACAGGGTTAAGGCCCAAGGTTGCTCTATTGGCCTAAAGCAACCTACAGAACTGTGGAGACCCATGAGACACATCTGTGAGCTGCTCCATAATGGTTTACATTATGGTACAAAAGCAAAAATCAAAACATGTCACAAGAGGCTGAAGACATTGCAACTTGCCAGACAGGCAGGGAGATAAAAGACAGACAAAATGTGATTTACTGGAAGTCTGACAGCAAGTATTAGTAAATAGCATAATGGATAGAAGGCAGAAGGATGACTATGAAGACAAGAAAAATAATTCTCCCAAAAGTAATTCAATAATAGACCTTCTTGTACTGTTTGAAAACCAGAGACAGGATTTTCCTCAGCTCATTAGCTTCCATAAAAAAAAAAATTAAAGAGACATTATCCACTAGTAATATACATGTGTTATGCTCTATGATTCATGACAGCAGATGTCTTTTTTTTTCGTCCCTTTTGCCCTCAACTGCATGTACGTGTATGGATAAAAGCTCCATCTCCTGGCCCTGCTTGCTCAAGCCAAGGAAATAAAGCATCTTCTAGGGAAAAACCTTAAGAGAGCAGTCCGGCTCTCATAGGTCCTTAGTGATAAGCATTCAATATTTATAAGTCATCAGTTCACACTACAATCTGCATAGCTCGCACTTTGTTTTTAATAGCTTACACGTTTTTCCTAGTTTTTTCTATTTTCACACATGATTATGTAACACTACTGAGTATATTTGTAGAGATCTCTGACATGAAAAGTGAATAGCACCTGATTTTTTCCTTCTTGCACTGGATTTATCAAGTGTAAAAAAAAGACTTTGTCCAAACACAGAATGGTAAAAATATACAAGTAATACTGAAAAAGTAAAACAGAAAGAAGGTAGACAGTGTTAAGAGGGAACACAAGCCAGATTAGTACATGAATGCTTTTTCATGACATCTTCAATGACCTATCACTAATACAACCACCTGTGTCACACCCCACGGAGAAAAACATGTGGTAAGTTAAAAATCCACATGCTACACTCATGATAAATATGGAATGCAAGACCAATGCAAACACCATAAGCATAAAACTCAAGAGGGAATGATCTTTGCTCTAACCTCAGTAGTGGGAAATCAGACAGGAAAGTTTAGAATTTGACTGGATATATTAGGAGAGAATGAGTCAAAGAATCACAGAAGGAGAAGTGGAAATATTCAGGGAGAAGAAAAAAATGTGAAATATGAAACTGACTTAGAACAGAAGGTGAAGACAGAAACCATGACTAAGGAGTTAAAAGAAATGTTAATGAAAGCAACAGATAGGCTATGAATCAACAAAATTTTCAGTAGAAATAAGTTAAAATCATAACAGAGTATAATCAACAGATATAGTCCATAAATTTGGGAGCTCCATGAGGGTCTGTTTATTTTATTTTGGGAAAGATACTGTTATTTCATTGGATGGAATAGGAGTTCTCAAAAAGCATGGCACCAATGGGAGCATTAACAGCAAGAGCTAATAATTAGAAACCAGAGAATCTGCCCCAGATGAGCACCGTTCTGACCTGCGGTCATTTGGGTGACTTAAACAATATTGTCATCACCAAGCAGCAACGAGGGAGGCAGAAGCCTGAAGAGTGAGCTCCTTATAACCAAGGGCAGAGCCCTGATGGCGGGCACCCCAAAGAGCCAGCACTAAAGCAACTGCAGCAAATAGAAATACAGAGAAGTGGAACAATAAGTCTCACAAGATACGGTAGTATAGAGTTATTTTAAAGCTTGCATATTTTAGTTGGCATTTATGTTTTCTATCAAAAGCATTCTTTAATCAAATATCATGTATTAAAAGCTCAATTGCTTGACTGCCGCTAGACAATAGGAAAAGGCAATTTTTTTCTGATTTCTCTTGAAAATGAGGATAGAATATCTTAAAAGAGAAAATCTTTTGTTTTTAAACAGCAGTGGAAAACCTTGGTTCTTTCTGACTCTTTCCATCCTAATGGATTTACTAATTATCTGGTTTGTTGTTCACCTGCTAATTCACCTGGGTTAATTTACCTTTATTTTAAGAGTAAATTAAAACTGCAATCAGCAAAAGAAATAAATTCTTAATTGGTTAAAACTCCTTAAATATCTACTTAACAGAATAGCAGTTTACAATTTATGCTATTCATAAGTTAAAAAGCTTTTTTCATCCACAAGATTTTTAAAAGTTTTTTATTGTTTCTCTATCAGCAATGCTTCATTGCAGCTTTTCAGCAATAGTAGCTGGCACATCTGTAAATATTGAGCTTATTTGAATCAAGTTAGTTGACAGAATTTCCATTATGAGCTTCTGTTATTAAGAAAGAATTTCATCCTTGCGCTGTCAATGGCATTCCTGGATTGAATTCAGATCTAGTGGACAAACTGCACTTGTCAGGTTTTGGGGGGGAAGCCAAATATCGTCTTTTCCAAGAGCTATATAAGTGAAACTTGAACAGTCTTCCCTCCTTCCTTCCAGAGACACCATCTTTACAAGTGATATTGTGCTAGCAAAAAGTAGAATTTTCATGAGGCGTGAAGAGATTTTTGTGTGTAAATACCATGCAAAACAGGGGTGGCCCAGCTCTGCACCTACACTTCGCACAAGCAAAGCACAGAGCCTCCCACTCATGACTAAGGGGCTCAGGCTCCCTAATTAAACATCAGAAAATCCCCGTGCATAGCGGTCACTTCCCAAGCACTGGCCTCAAGATCCATAGGTGTGGAGGAGTGCGGGCATCATTCGATGCACACATCCACAGGGTAGTGAGCCAGTTTAGTTTCAGACCATGGATGAATCTTCAAAGGAAGAGGCCCAACTGGAACGCGCCACAGCTATTCCAAAGCAAGGGACACACAGCCTGTGCCAGAACCCTACCTCTGAAAAACAGGTCAAACATTTCTAAGAATTGTATCTTCTGTTAAAGGAGAGCATAGTGTAGGAACGTGACCAGGATTAACGTTAATTTACACAGCCTCCATTAGAGACAGTAACCAGAGTCCAGATTTAACATGATCCTTACGAACAAGGATCCTCAGTTTAAGCACTTTGGTGTTCTCAGAAAAGTCAGCTAAGGTGCCACAGCCAAAACAGTTTCACAATTTTACCAAATAAGCACTTTCTTCCAATTTCAAAACCTTTTATTCCTAGGTCGAGCCTAAATCATCCAGCTTGATTTTTCAAGTCTCTGCAATCAAAACTGCCTTTTCAAGTTTCAGACAATTACATGAAATTTCACAGAGAAAAACACACAATTAACTTGAATCCTATCAGGCCATTTCTGCAATCAATTTTCAGAGTGTAACCACAGTTAGTGGAGGTAAGCAGGGAAGGGTAAAGAAAAGCACTTAAACCATCATAGGGCCTTGTTTCAGTTCTACTCCAAAGCAATATCTCCTCTAGAAAGAGTGTATTTGCTCACTAAAAATACTTTCAAGCTTCATTTTCAACTCAGCATTAATACATTAAAAACTCTTTAGCAGGGATAAATTAAAACCGTGTTCTGATTTGGCAAACCATCATTTTTCAGCATGTGCTGCCCTTTGATAACCACACTGCGTTTCTAAGTCTCTCCCACCCAGAAGGCCAGGCCCCACCTAAACCATCATGCGAGTTACTGATACGTCAGCACCGTCACAGCCCCCAGGAAGCGGCACCACGGGTGGCACGAGGCCCCGCCGCTGCTCAGACGAGCACAATGCAACTATGGGCTGCCAACGGGAGCAAGGAGGCATATTAAGATCACCTACAATTAAAAATTACTAAAACGGGAAAAAATAAAGACCCAGAGACAGTAGTGTTCAGATAAAGGTTAGTTAACAGAACAGTGGCAACCACTGTCATGTCAAGAACACCACTAACTTTTGTCCTTTGCGGCTCTTTTTTCACTCAATTATGACACAAGAACACAAAGAACACAAGACATAAGACTAAAAGAACACAAAACAAAGATCACCGCCATACTACAGGGTGAGTGCAGCAGTGTTGTGAGGTTTTTGGGAAGATTTTGATTTTGCTGAAGAAATGAACCTAAAAGAAGCTGGCTTTAAAAAAATAATAAAGGGTCTGAAAACAGAATGGAGCGCTTTGATTTTAATGCCACAGTTCACTGATTAGCAGTATATAATCGATGACAGGATAGATGCCACTGTGGAGTAGCCCCTGTCATGGTGTGCCACCTCTAATGAAAGGCCTGTTTCTCTCAGTAACACTGTATTATTGACTCAGACTACAGTTTAGGGAAGATCAAACCAGCTCAATTAGTACCCTCATTTGTATTCTGGCCACATCATCCAGGGTTCAGTTACTAACACTTTGTTCCTGGAGATAACAAAATGTTTGTGCATAATGTATCTTTTCATCCTTTAAATTGTAAAGGTCATTGGATGCAAAGGTATTGCTTTTCTGACTGCTGCACTTCTGCAGACATTTCATTTTCATTTCAGTACATCTATCATAAGCTATTGACATCGAAGAGCAAGGCAAAAGCAGTTCCTATTTTTAAATTCCTCCCCTCCATCATAAATGTGCTACTTGTTTTATTTGAAGCCTTAACAGATGTATCCTTTCCTATGTAAAATAGGTAAGGTCCCATTTACAGATGTGGTAGAAATTTTGCTACCCATGAAATCTTTTTTTCTAGAAGTTAAAAGGCCTTTATAATTAACAGGAATATTTTGTTGCATTCCATTTAGTCTGATAATAAAGGCCAACAAATACCTACAGTTTTTCATGTATAGTCATATTCCTCAATATCTATACTGTAAGCCACAGTAGCCAGACTATCTAGCAGGATCAAAGTGCTGGGATTATCACCAGTTAGACAAACCCATACACCGACTATTTATATTTTTCAGAAGACTACTCACATTCAAGCTGTGCAAGTAACTTGGAGAGGGCTGTTTTGCAGACTAAGCTAAAATTAATAGCATTTTACTTTAAGTCACTAACATTTTTGAGAGCATTTGTCTTCTTTGTCCTTGTGTTATATAACTAATACGTGGCACTCCGTGTAGAACAAGCTGTTGGGCTCTTCGGGGCAGCAGACGTGATGGCCATGCTACTCTGAGTTGAGCACCCTGCAGGCTCTGGAGCTGCAGTGCTCCTTCGAGGGGCTGCAGGCATGAATGCCGTTAGCCTTCCTGCCTGGTCCTGGGACAGGATTCACACTTCAGTGAAATATATTAACCCAGCTGCACTGGTCTTTCCATCAAGATAAGCCACCTAGCCCCTCACAGTGGCCACACGTGTGCCTGCATTCCTATAGCTATTCCCAGGCGTGCTCTCCATCTACTTCCATGACTAGGCTCATCCCTAACAAACAATCTGATTGAGGTACTTCTTGTCATGGAAGGCAGATCCTCATGTACAGACCAAACCAGACATCTCCTTGAGATGCAAGCAGGTGTGTAGACACCCAATCTACAAATATAGATGATATTCAGTGGGCCCAGTGCCTACATAACACAATAGCTTCTGTTTGGTCACATGAAACATGTGGATACAAAGTAGACATGAAAAGCAGTCCAAGTCCTGGTACCCGATCATGGCTTTGCACCTCTTGGGAAAGAAGGCGGCTCAGAGCAGGCCAAGTGAAGCTTTTTGGTGAGGTTAATAACCACAGCAGTATTATTTAAATCACTCCTCAACTAACATGAAAGTCATGGATACAAAGCCACAGTCATCTGGAAATTTCATACTTTCTAATCGGTTCTCAATGCAACACCCTACACTCACACAAGGGATCTTCTGTTATATAATACACTGCTAAATGGAGCAAACAGAGACACAAGTACTACTTCTGCAGTAGTCTTTCAGAAGAATTCTTCTCATCTTTGGTATATAAAAGTATTTTTCAAGCAAAAATTGACATAGTATTTTGGTGTTTATTACCAAATGCCTTGTTTTCATTAAAAAAGAACAAATTACTCACAATATAGAGGTTCCTTTGCAGGACAAACTCTTTCTATGGATGCCTGGACAGTATAGTCTGCAACATCAGGAAGCATTTTGACTTATTTCTTAATAAACCTTCTAAATAATTTTTGCAGAAAATGACTCCCAAATGCTCAAATATTATTGTAGAGTTGAAAATGGGCAAAATATTTCCTTTTATGACGGGCACATGAAAGGACATATATGGATATACTCATCTTAAACATTCATCCTTCTAAATATGAGTTTATCACAGCCTTTCAAAATTAAGCAGATTCACTGACACGTAGAATTGATTTATATTTATTCTGAGAAGTCTGCTCAGATAATTCTTATATAATCATGATCTGTTATCGTAAAGCGTTTGCATCGTGTGCTTTATCAGCATGTAACATGACAACACAATGAAAAATGAGAGAGTTGAGTAATATATTTAATAAAGCAAGAAACAGCCATACTACTTCATGTATATTTTCTGAATTCACTTAAAGAACAGAGCAAAACCCAGCAAACAGCAAGATAAAAACAACTTAAGGACGTGAGTGACAGAAGAATCTGTAAAATCTAGAACTAACTGTTCATACTCCCTGGAGTTTATTCAGTATTTCATTACCTAGCAGACAGTAGAGATAATTGAAGTTTGAAGACCCTTTTATATAAACTTGACTCTAAAGTCAAGTTTGTTTGTTCTACCCAGAAAACATTAGCAAGAAAACATAACTTCTTATGGGAGCGTTGTTGTCGTCACAAGGTATCACCTACCATTGCCATTTGGGAGCTGCAGAAGGGCTAGCCTGTCACTCTACATTCAAATGCCATCAACTCTCAAAACAACCTGGACTTCTCAGGATAAAAGTATATTCCATTTTCACTGTATTTTTTAATTTAAATTAGAAACACTCCTTGAATATACAGAGATTTATCTATTTCTTTCTGATCTTTTTAAAACTTTTGGTCCCACCCGGCAGAAAGCTTAGAGAGTAGCATCACAAAATTGCATCAGCTGTTTTACTGCTAGCTATTTCAGCAAGCCAAAGGTGCACTTAATTCATAAAATTTAAGGCCAAGAATATGATCTGATCCAACATCCACACTTAGAATGTAATTTGACTTATAACCCAAGAATTTACTTTTGATTTCAGGACATCTTTGAAAAGTCTATCAATTTTGATGTTTGAGTTGCATTTTTCAGGAGTAAGTTTTGGTGGCAATTTACTACCACTTGGAAAAACATCTATCTTGTTCCCCTGATAGTTACATTCACTCATAGTTACCTTTCTTCCAATTTCAGCCACTAGTTACATCCTTCACCTCAAGGCAAAATATGACTTTACATCTGCCCACTAAGATTGCAAAGTCCAGAGACTTCAGGAGCTTTTTGTCCACTGGGAGCTCAAGTCAATCTTTTGTCAAGAGTAGCTGCTCTGAGCTGTTACTTCTGGAACCAAAAGGATTTGGGTAAGATCTGGACACGAGGCTCAAGATTATCAGATTTAGGCCACAAATAACAGTGAATGGAGACAGACCAAAATAACTACACCATTCTACTTAATCTTCATTTCTATTTCTGACAAAAAAGCAAAGCAAACCATTTTACAGCACTTCATCAGTGGATGCACCAGAACAGCTTCTGCAGCATGCAGAAGATCAGGGCCAAGACGAACCAAAAACCTCTAAAGACCAAGGTGTTTCTATGAAGCAACGAGCTGATTTTAGTTCCTTCTCTAGGGTAGTCCTGTCACATGGGCCACTAGTTTTGCCGTCTATTGACATCTCTTATTGCAAAGGTTAGACTGCAACAGGGACATGCTGATATGATGAAATCGGCCCTGGCAAACTCAGAGGCAAATTCTTCAATGCCATTCCCCAGGCCACTTACATTTTCAAGGACAAATAGACTTCAGGAGGTTTTAATCCCTACAACCTCAAATAAAAGAGCCAGTCTGTAAACTTGCCAGCAAATTCAGTGTGTGTGTGTGCATGTTTTGGAAGGTGCGTTTGGCAGTGGGGATTAAGCCAAGGAGGAGATGAGAATTGTTACTAAACTGCCTTTGGTGACCAAAATGAGCTAAAATGAGCTAAATGTTAACTGATCTTTGCATGGCGCGAAGGGC